>JAXQQM020085027.1:0-21849 GCA_034641835.2 Pinus albicaulis
ACAAAGAGTGACAAGAAGCCAAGCATTAGTATCAAAGGGAAAAATAGTGGTTTCAGGTGTTAGGTCTCTGTAATAAGCAAGATTGGCAAAGTCCGATCACAGAGTTAACATCATTTCAACCAACTTTGGGATTCTAGGATCTAGCCCTCCTGAATCCGGAGAGGGATCTCTCCAATATGTACAAAGATGGATATTGTCTTTGAAGTTTAGAATAATGATATTAGGCTAGTTATGAGGTCCGAGGGTTTGGTTTGGTTTTTTCGGATGGTTGAACATAGTTGCTGTCTGAGGCGGAAAGATATATATGCAAACAGGTTCAAAGGTGAGAAGTTGCAAGAAAAAAGAGTAAGTTTTGATAAAAAGAAAGATGATGGCAAGTTTTCAATCCATTGGGCTATGGAATCATAAGAGGATTTAATTGAAATATTCAGGTTCAAGAGTGATCTATGGGGCAAGTCATCTATGCCTAAGGATCTCTTTAAATTTTGATTTATGGAATGGAGTGATACAATAAGAAATGGAAATGACAGATACAGAACAAAGAGCAGCCCAGGATCTGGTAAGTACTTTGAAACTAGCCAGCCTTTGACCAGGCACTTAAGAAAAGCGTAGAAGCAAACTAGGATCTGGTAAGTGCTTTGAAACTATCCAGCCTTTGATACACTTCTAATAGAAAACATATAAAAAACAAAGGGAAACACAAAGATCACACAGAATGGTCTAAGATCTGATAAGTACTTCGAAACTAGTCAGCTTTTAACACATCCTAAGGGAAACAATCAAATAGTTGAGCAAACAAGAAAGGGACTCAAAGGCTAACTCCCTCAGGAGTTCTCAATCTACTTTCCTTCACACAATATACATATTGAAAGTAAGCATTTGAAAATAACATTCAGTCGTGAAAAAAGATGAGGGATTGCGTATCCCCCGTACTTAGACTAAACTAAATCATTTTCAAATAGCAAAGCACGAGAAATATTCAACAACAGATTTTCTAAATTTATAGAAGCATCATACAGAGGTCCTAACTCATTAAATCGGTTTTGTATAGAAAATGAAACAAATTGAAAACAGAAATAAAATGACAAGTTACAGTGAGAATAACATCACCATCAGCATAGACCAGGATCCCATAAATCAGCTTGTATTGATTGCTTCAAACCGGTTACAATCTTCAAATCCAATGTTTTAATACATCTCTCTTCACAACCTAACCTATTTGTTACAAGCAGCTTCATGATAAATAAAGCCTACCCATAGCAAGAGTCGCCAAGAGGTGATACCTCAATAATGGAACAATTACATTGACAACCAACTAATCCAACCCTTCACTCATCTTCTTCTGGAGTATTTATAGAAGGATGAGGAGGTGAGATCTGATAAAAAGATCTCAAATACAATTAATGCAGAATTAATGTCTTCCTGGCCCTTGGAGGCTCGATGAAGAAATTATACAGGTGTTCCACTGCATTAATGTGTTTATACTTGTGAAGTAAGCTCGGAAGGAGCTTTTGTTGACCTTTGAGGCTCTGCGTACTATTAGGGTTACTCTGCAAACATTCTGTCATTAAATCGTAAATAACTCTTTTCGCTGTTTCGAGGCAAAAAATCCAATTTTGTTCAATAAATCTTCGCTCTCCACCACCTGAACAATAGTGGCACCTAAAGCTGAGGAATTAATTTGCCCAAAGAAGGTGATGTTATCTTCCACGAATACTTAGTTTTTCTTTAACTGTATTTGTTTTATCAGTTTTTGATAATCGTCTCAGTTAATCCCCACCATTCGATTAATATCTCGCTCGTTCAAGCATTGCCTTCAACGTCCGATACTTCTTTACGTTTTTTGTCGTTTGTGTTTACGGCAAGCGTATGACAAAAGAGGCTCATGAAACCTCAATGATGGTATAACTCTGCACCTCGTGGATGATTTCTTCAAAGTATTCGAAAGATAGAGGATCGTCATCCTCGTTCCACGAAATTTCTCCATATAGATTAGAAAAAAACTTACAACCTGCGCAAAACAAACAAAATGAGGAAATCCTGCGTTTATAGGGGCAAATCTGCATCGGGAGGTGTGCGGGAAAGTGGAGCAATCGGAGCCGTTGATTGCACTGTGATCAACGGTCGAGGGCTATCGCGAAAGTCAGCGGAATTAATAATTTACCAGGCAATGGAATCGGGCAATCGAACGCGGACCATCGATCTGCAGAGATCGACGGCGGGGATAGAGCTTTGAACGTGCCGGGACCCAGCTAAAAGGCATGCAAGTTGGTTAAAGGTCGGGCGGGTTGGATGGAGGACAGCCGTTGGATAGAAGAGCCCAGATCGAACGGCGGATGCAGATTCCGCTGCGGGGCCACGGTACGAAGGATAACGCGTGGGCAATGTGATAGCACGGCGGTTTTTGAAACAGGGTGGGGACACGCGTCGGCCAGCATATGGAATCGCTGGCCGACGGGAGAAAACCACCACTCGGCAAAAAGAGGTGCGGAATGAAAACCATGGTTTTCTGGAAAAATGGGAATAGTTGGCGGGGACCACAAGGAAGTCAGAGTCCACATCGTTGATCTGTGGGGCAGATCGACGGTCAAGATTTAACATAATTTCTTTGGCGGAAAAATAGAATAAAACCCGATTTTTGCGTTTCACAAAGGTTTTTCAAGGTTTTTCGGGCGAAAAATTAATTTCAAGAGTTAAGCGCCCGTCTGACTTAGCACGTGGTTTTGGCATCGGGATATATGGAGGAAAAGGCTGACAGAGCTAGCGGAAGGGGGCTTAAAACCCAGCGCATAGAAAATATGTGTTTTTTCATGGTTTTTAATGGTTTTTCAAGGGAATGAGAGCTTTCAATAAAGTCAAGAAGGAGTCTTGAACTTCATGAAATGGGTTTTTAACCTTGGGAAATAGGGGAGGGAATAGAGGGGAATGCAACAGTATTTAATCTGGATTTTTGCAGGATTTCAGAGGCTTTTGAAGTGTGAAAAAGTAGTAACGGATCCAGACAGAGGAAGAAGGCAGGAGGCCTTATAGAGACTCCAAGAGCCAACATTTTTTGTTGATAAAACTCGTTCCTTGGAGGCTCCCAAAAATTTAGCCACCTTTCTGGTCTAAAAATATTATAGGTGGCTAACAACGGTTCCATTTGGGGATGGTGCCTTCTTGAAGGCATCAAGAATTCAGACTTGATTTCTCTGGGGGGCTAACCGGTGCCTGGTCCATTGCTTGCTCTTGCTTTGCTTTGAAGAATAATCTCAGTTATGAAAGAAAGATGAACTTCATCAATACAACTTCTACCTACCCAATCCGACTGATCTAGCATTTTTTCCTTCAGCAGAGTGCACTTGGATTGGCAAACTCCTTTCACAACATTTTATTCTTTTGAAAGCATAAAAATTAATCTAACTCTACTCCTTATTGCTCCCTAATTTCAGATTAAACAGTTGAGCTTATATATTTCTCTACCTAATCTACTGTCTGTTGGGATTAAACTGTCCAACAAACTTTCATTCTCTAAATCCTAAGACAGAAATTCAAAAACAGTCAAGTCAAGATTTAACTGTTCGACTTGCTGTGATCTATGGCATAGAAACAAGATGCACATAGATTATTATTTGCAGAAAATTTTAAAAATTAAAACAGAAGGCTTAAGATCTGAAAGTTTCTTATTATGGCCTTCTCTCTTCCTTTCAGCTTTGTTTTTGCTTTTGCTTTGAGCTGTCTTAACTTTTCTTCTAGTTCAAGTTTTGAGCTGATTAGAACCAGGTCTTGATATTTCGTGACTCATATAAGAAAACATAGTTTTGAGTCATCATCTATTGGAAAGTTTTTGGTTCAGATTTTGAGTTTGTTTGAACCTTCATTTCTATCTTAATTTATCTACTGATAAGCCAAGATTAAACAGTTTGGCAAATCAAATTTACTAACCTATCAGCAGTAAATTCAAAAGCTAGTCAGTCAAGATTAAACTGTTTGACTAACTAGAAGTGTGTTTTCAGGAGTGGCATTTAAGCTTGCACACTTTCAGGTTTGTTTCTCTTTTTGGCATGGGGCTTTGCCTTTCTTGTTTTCATTTCTGCCCTCTTTTCTTTCTTTCTTTGTTTTTGTATTTTTTTTTTTTTTGATTTTTCATAACCTTGAATGCAATGGTGGATGAAATATTCACAATGGGAAAAGAAAAATAAAAAGGCTTCAGAACATAAAAAGGTTTAAGAAAGGTAATGCTTAAGCATCCTGCCATTGACAGGACCCCCAAACAATTGCGTTCCATCCAATTATTGTAGGCGAAAAGCATTATTACCAGCGGTTGAACGAATAGAATAAGGGCCAAGCCATAGATTGTCAAACTTTCCATGCTTTCCCTTGTCTTCCCTCCTTGAGTCCCACTTTAAAACTTTGTCCCCAATCTTGAAATTGCTGGCCTTTGTTCTTCTATCAAATATCTTCTTGATATTGTCTTGCTTCTGCAATGCTTTGTTATACACTTCCTCTCTGGTTTGCTGAAGGTGAATGGTCTGATTTATTCTTCTGATTATGTCATTTTCTTCAGTCTGCAATTCTTGAATTAACTTCATAACTGGTACACCAAGGCTGTTAGGAAAAATCGCGTCTGTACCATACACAAGCTGGAAAGGTGACATACCAATAGATTTCTTTAAAGTTAATCTGTCAGCCCAAAGTGCATGGATCAGCTTCGTGTGCCAAGACTTCTTATTGTCCTCCAACAGTTTCTTGATTATGTTCACTAAGCTTTTGTTGGAAGATTCTGCAAGTCCATTACCTTGAGGGTAATAGGCTGTGGATTGTCCCAATGTTATCTGATACTTGTGACAGAAGTCAACCATTTTCTTCTGGATTCCAAATGTCCCAGTGGGTATCCGTGGATGATCTTGGTCTATTAAACAACTTGAAAGACATCAACGTTTCTATGAACTTTATAATAATCAATCATTGGCTTGCTTCACATGAATGGCTTTATCCACTTAGTAAAAGTTCCATAGTGTATAACTTTCCTGTTAGCTAAGATGGTGGATGGATTTCTCCCGTGAAGTCAAGTCCTCGCCTCACATAAAAAGGGGCCTAACAAATAATTGGATGCGAGAAGGGAAAGATTTTTCTCGGTTTTCTTCCAAATAACGACATTTGTGACAAGTGGTGGTCGCCTTATGAACATCGTGAAAGAGTGGGCTGACAGAAACCAAAATTTCCTCAAAATTTTAATAGTCACTGCGACTATAGACAAAAATGATTCTTCCACAATTTTCAAAACTCGTTTAATCTTTTCTGCATCAAACTCAGGCAAACATTTAAGCAATATACCACTTTTATTTCTCCAATAAAGACATTTATCAATGATGCAATAGTTTATAGCTTTTAGTTTTAGGAATCTTGCCTTTGTTTTTGATAAACCAGGAGGTGTATTTAGATTAAGCAAAACATAAACAATATCAGTATACGAAGGAGAATTCACAAAATGGTCTTCAATTATAGAAGCTGAGAATTCTTGTTGGTTATCCAAAGCATTAATCATGTTAATATCAAGAACTTTACAGTTTGATTCGGCCATTAATCTAGCTAGACCTTGGCCTTTGATGAGCTTAGTGGGTTTTATCTCTAAATCATATTCGAGGATAACAACAATCCACTTACCTCTCTTACCATCTGGGTCCTGTGTTAGAATGTCTTTAACAACTGAGTTTGGGACAAAGGCAATAGTGTGTGAGTGAAGGATGTATACTCTGAAGTCTTTCAAAGCCTTTACCAAAGCAAAAGCCTGCTTTTCCATAATTTTGTACTTTAAAGGGGCATCCCTCAATGCCTTGCTAAATAATGCGATGGGCTGCTCTTGTCCTTGTGGATTTTTCTGTAAAAATACAGAGGCTATGGTATGTTCTGATGCAAATGAGAAGATATAAAAATCCTTTGAAAAATCAGGACTTATGAGAACCGGTGTTTTGGTTGACGCTTGTTTCACCAAACTCAAAGGATGTCTTTGCTTCCAAGGTCCATTTTATCCCTTGCTCCTTCTTCAACATGCTCAGAATATTTCTATGAGCTCGCTGCTAGACAAACTTCTCAAAGCAAAGCTTTCATCTTCTAAGAATGAAAGACTGCAACTCCTTGATATTTCGAGGATGAGAGATTTGCAATATAGCCTCAATCCTCTTTGGATCTATCTTTATACCCTCTTCTGAAATAATGTGTCCAAGAAGCTTACCTTCTTGGAGACCAAATAGAGTCTTCTTAGGGTTTAAAGATATCCCAAAATTTCTGCACTTCTCAAAAACTTTCCTCAAATGTTCTAAGTGTTCTTCATCTGTTTTTTAAAACACCGTTACATCATCAAGATAGATAATGATGAAGAAGCCCAATTCTTCCGAGAATGCTATGTCCATGGCTCTCTGAAAGGTTGCTCCAGCATTCATTAGACCAAAAGGCATTTTCACATACATGAAAGTGCCCCATGGTGTAGTAAAAGCTGTCTTTATTTGATCATCAGGGTGGACTAAGACTTGATTATACCCTGAATAGCCATCTAGTAAAGAAATTCTTTTAGACCCCACTACCCTTTGTAAAATATGATCCATCTTAGGCAAAGGGTAGTTGTCTTTTAATGAAGCTTTGTTTAAATTTCTAAAGTCTATACAAAGCCTGATTTCTCCAGTCTTCTTCCTAACAGACACCAGATTAGATACCCACTCAGAATATCTAACAGGGACAATAATACCAGCATCGTGCATCTTCATAATTTCCTTCTTAACCAATGGCAACTGGACATGGTTTATTCTGCGTAGTTTCTGTTTGAATGGTTTTTGGTTTTCTTTAAGAGGGATTTTGTGTTGTATTATTTCAGTGTCGTAGGATTTAAGATCTTCATAACTCCATGCAAAAACATCAGAAAATTCTTTGAACAGCTCTAGGTATTTGAGTTTAATGTGAGCTGGCAAAGTTTTGGACAGTTTGATCATTTTCGGTTTTGTCTCACTACCTATATTGCATTCCTCCACTTCAGTTTATACAGGTTCCAGTTTAGGTTTGTTGGCCATATCATTAAAATCAAACAACTCTTCTAGAGGGGCCAAACCCTTGGGCAAACTATCATCCTTAGAATGCAGAGTTTCCAATTCCTCTGTTTCAGATTTTGCACTCAATTCTGTTTGGTTTATAAGTTTGCTAGCCTGAAGGTTAATGTCTATAAGCTCAGGAGACGATTCTTCTTCACCAAGAAAATTTTCTTCACTGTAGTCTGTGTCATAATCTGAATCTGAACTATGGAGTTCAAACTCATTTCTGAATTGCATGAAGTCTTCTATTTGTTTATCCATTAAACACCTGCCAATATTTCTTGTTATCTGGGACAACTGGTCTGAATTTTATCTAAGATGTGTCATTATATAGCATTGGGCAGGCTCTAGCAGCAAAGGCTAAATTGTGGGCTGCAATGTTTCTTTTTCTTGGGACAAAAGTCAGGTTAGATTCCTCAAATGTTTTTAAAAGATCCATGACATCATTCCTGTAGGCCCTAAGTCTGGGGTGATTTGCATTATACTCCCCATTGACTTGCCTAATGATTAATTCAAAATCCCCATATACATTGATTTTCTTGGCACCTAGCTTTTTCAAGAGATGCAAGCCTAAGAGAAGGGATTCATATTCTGCTATGTTATTGGAACACTGCAAGTTTAATTTACATGAAATACATTCTGTATGATTATTTTCAGTGTTAGTAATCCAGACACCTGCACCAGCATTTGTTCTAGTGCATGACCCATCAAAATACATGATCCAGAGAGGAACATTTTCAGCTTTATCAGTTTGGTGCATGTCCTTTTCATGACTCGACTCTTCAAGTTTTTCATCAGGTTGAGGATGGTCTTCTTGACTGTTAAGCTTTAAGTTTAATGGATTGATGACTTGCAGTTCTAGATCTGTGTTTGGTTGGCTAGGAATTTCAGATACAGTAGACCGTTTTGGCCGTTCAGCGTTGTGACTCTCTTCCTCCGTTTCAGCCATTAATTCTATTGAAATGATTTGTTCTGTAAGTGTTTCATCATTAAACATGATAAAAGAATCAAGGCTCGTACTAACAGCATACAGAGGAGAGTTTTGCGGCCGGTCTTGACTTGTCACTGTGTACTGCATGTGGGATTCCCTGTAAAGTCTTCTAGTCTGATTAAAAACAGGGATAGTTGCATAGGTCATGTCCATTTGCATAGTTCCTTGTAACTTAGCCCCCCAAGATCTTGATAAAAGCATTCCATATTTTGGGGGTACATCAGCCACAACAACATCCATGAATAAACACTTGGCTGGAATCTGGGCTAAGTTAACACATAGATCTTTTATCAATCCTAGACATTTAACTCTGCTTGAGTCAAAGGAGTACAAGTCTTTGTAAGGTCTGGTAATTTCAAGACCCAGGCTTTCCATTACAGCTTTTGGCATTAAATTATGGGAAGCGCCCGAGTCATGCATAGCATTGTGCAGAATCTTGTCATGAACGTTTAAGCTTACGTAAAAGGGAGGGACAGGACCCTCTTGGAACTTTCCTTCAATCTTTGGACCAAAAATAAGCTCTGGTTGGTCATTATTAAGATTGACTGTATCTTCATTATCTTCTAAGTTCAAAGCCTTCAAAATTTTGGACCTATATACATGTTGTGCAGCTAACTCAGTCAAGGGAACAGATATTTTGATCTTCGAGATTTCCTGTTCGAGGCTGAAAAGATTTTGACTCTTTAAAGCGTGGATTTCAGCCTTGTTTACTGCCATTTTATCAGCAATAATAGCTTGCTGATTTGGTTTATCTACAGTTGAAACAGTTGTTTTACCAGGAGTACTAACAGGGGTGTTAGTACTGCTAATGTTTGCACTCTGTTTTTCAATATTTTGAGTGTTTTTCTCTTTATCATTACCAGAATTAACAGCCACTGCTTTGTCTTTTTGTTTTATTATTTTAGACTTGGTTGCAGTGTTGTTTTGAGAAGGCTTGTCAGAGGTTTTATTGTTGGGGGTTTGTTGATTAGATTTGCTTCTGAGTTCATATTCCTTTGAAGGCTCTATGAAAGCGTTTTCCATGTTTTGATAATAATTTTCATTATCATCTCTTTTATCATCGTAAGGTGTATAAAGTCCTTGTTTTTTATCATAATGAACCTCGAATTCATCATCATCTATCCCAAATAAGTTTATATCATCGTCCTCTGTCATTTGATCTGTTTGCTCAACCTCACTTAAAAAGTTTTGATGGAAGGGAGGAGTGATCTGTTGATCATCTTCCCCGGGTCTGTTTGGAGGCTGATTTCTTCTAATATTCTGATTCTGGTTTTGGTTTCTGTTTTGAAGAGCGTTTTGATTTAGACTTGCTTGTGCTCTCTCTAGAATGCTCATTTTCTTCATAATTTATTCCATCATTCTTTCCATCTTTGAGTTTGAAGTGGAAGTTGTGGACTCCTCTCTAAAAGACACTCTCTTTTCAAATTTTCTATTCTTTTCTTCTTCAAGGTTAATCACGTAAAGATAATTTCTCGTATTATCTTCAAGGGTCAAAGACTTTTCTCCGAGTGAATAATGTATGTCAGAGTCAAAACCTTTAGGAAATTTGTTCAAAGCTGAGCCTTGCAGAGGTTTTAGTTCTGGGGGAAGTGCATTATAGATACTGTTAAATCTAGTACAATAAGCCTGTACACTTTCCCCTGGGTTCCTGTGGAGATTGTTGTAGTCAGCCAAGATTTGGAGAGGATTCTTCGTCACTTGCCATTTGTTTAAGAATGACTGATGAAGCCTTTTGAGATCATTAACACTGTAAGCAAACCAAAACCATTTTCTTGCTTCTCCCCAAACTTTGGATAAATAGTCTAAGTTTGATGTAATTCCATCATCAATTTCATTGCAATAAAGTAGTCATTCATCTCTCACTCCACATGTTGAGATGCTGTTATAGTATTGCTAGCATCATACAATGGAATTTTGGACTGATAGTCCTGTGGAAGGTTGACTAATGGTACAGGAAGGACTAAAGGAGCATACCATGCTGCCATGATATGTGGTGGATTTACAAGAGGAGGTGTGGGTTGAAGTGGAGTGGTTTGAGCAGTGGACGAAGGATGAACCGAAGTGGATGGGACAGCAAAAGAATGCTAAGCTGATCTTGGATGAGAGACACCTAGATTATGTAGAAAATGTAAATCAGGAGGTGTTGATTCTCTATCCCCAAGGGGTTCACTTGTTTCGGGAGATGAAAGTGAAGGCTCAGAATCTAGCTGATCTAAATCTCCAAAAGACCTAGTCCTGAATGGGTTCAATAAGTCAGTTTGCGGTTTCTGAAGAGCTGAAAGATTTTCAGGGACCGAATTAGCTCTTAGGGATGATCTGAAAACAATTGAAAATTGTATCTTAGGAGACTTCCTAAGGATTCTTTCCGGGTTATCAACTATCTTAGGTGGATCAGGGTCAGGATGGGCTCTAGTGTGAATATTTTTAGGAGCCACTATGCTAAGTGTTTAGACCCAAATAAACAAGAAAATTTCAACCAGATATGACAATATTTGAGAGGTCAACTAATCTGTTTTCTCACTTTTGATCCTACAGCCTTTCAGCTAGGTTTGACGGATGTCGTAATGATGAGGGTTCTTCCCAGTGGAGTCTTAAGGTCTGTTCAGGAATGTGGAGTCGCCAGGTGGAAAGTCTAGAGTGTTTTCAAAGGGGCACACTGTCCACCACAGTGTTTGTGAAACCTTCCTTTGCAAAGAAATCTCAAAACACAACAAACTCTAACCAGAGATTGACTGGGAGGGAATTCACCAGATATGTCACCTCTAAAGAGGATGAGATCCGGAGGCTACCTGGCCCTTTCCAGACTCTGTCTCAAGAGTATAGAGTAAAACACATCAAAAATGTAAACCAGATATCAAAAACGGGTGTTTTACTACCAATCTGAAATATTTTTGGTATTTTCTGAATTGTTTTTATTTGTGGTTTAGAAGAATGACCCAACTTTGCCTCAAAACTTAGCTACGGTTATGAAACAAAGACAGTCTATCCTTATGGCTAAGCTAGCTGATTTTCCAAGGTTAGATAAAAATTGTAAGAATCAGAAGGATCATGAATACCTATTCAACAAGTCTCATCATGATTACCATTTCTTGCAGGCGGAAAACCGTTTGATCAAGGTATTATGAAGCCTATGGGTGAAAGAATCCCCAAAGGAGCCTTAAATGTTAGGTCTCTGTAACAAGCAAGATTGATAAAGTCTGATTACAGAGTTAACATCATTTCAACCAACTTTGGGATTCTAGGATCTAGCCCTCCTGAATCCGGAGAGGGATCTCTCCAATATGTACAAAGATGGATATTGTCTTTGAAGTTCTGAATAATGATATTAGGCTAGTTATGGGGTCCAAGGGTTTTGTTTGGTTTTTTCGGATGGTTGAACATAGTTGCTGTCTGAGGCGGAAATATCTATATGCAAACAGGTTCAAAGGTGAGAATTTGCAAGCAAAAAGAGTAATTTTTGATAAAAAGAAAGATGATGGCAAGTTTTCAATCCATTGGGCTATGGAGTCATAAGAGGATTTAATTGAAACATCCAGGTTCAAGAGTGATCTATGGGGCAAGTCATCTATGCCTAAGGATCTCTTTAAAGTTTGATTTATGGAATGGAGTGATACAATAAGGAAAGGAAATGACAGATGCAGAACAAAGAGCAGCCCAGGATCTGGTAAGTACTTTGAAACTATCCAGCCTTTGACCAGGCACTTAAGAGAAACATAGAAGCAAACTAGGATCTGGTAAGTACTTTGAAACTAGCCAGCCTTTGATACACTTCTAATAGAAAACATATAAAAACAAAGGGAAACACAAAGGACTACTAATGGCATTTGTCTAAGATCCTGATAAACAACAACCACGCCTTAACACATCCAAGGAGAAATCACAACAGTTGAGCAGGAGAGAAAGGACCTGTAAGTTAACCTTGGACTTCCCTAATCTATCTTCACACAATATATATTGAAAGTAATACTTTAAAAATAACATTCAAATGTGACAAAAAGGATGAGGAACGCGAATATCCCCGTACTTAGACCGAATTTAAATCATTTTCAAATAACACGCAGCTTGAAAGAAACATTCAAATAAAGATTGCCAAGAAAGTTACCCAGTATACAATAGGTTCTAACCCTGCTTAAAACTATTCTTATAAGGAAAATGAAACAAATTGAAAACAAAAATAAAATAACAAGTTACAGTGAGAATAACATCACCATCAGCATAGACCAGGATCCCATAAATCACCTTGTATTGATTGCTTCAAACCGGTTACAGTCTTCAAATCCAATGTTTTAATCCATCTCTTTTCACATTCTAACCTATCTGTTACAAGCAGAGCTCCAAGATTCGTTGAAGGTCATTCCACAATCAAGATTTTCCCCGCCTCGAGTGCGCTACGCTATCAAAGAATTGCATTAACAACCAACCAATCCAACCCCTCACTCATCTTCCACTGAAGTATTTATAGAAAGATGAGGAGGTGAGATCTGATGAAAAGATCTCAAATACACTTAATGAAAAATTAATGTCTTCCTGGCCCTTGGAGGCTTGATGAAGAAATTATACAGGTGTTCCACTGCATTAATGAGCTTATACTTATGAAGTAAGCTCGGAGGGAGCTTTTGTTGATCTTTAAGGCTCTGCGTACTATTAGGGTTACTCTGCAAACATTCCGTCATTTAAATCTGGGGCAGAAATAACTTCTTTGGCTGTTTCGAGGCAAAAAAATCTGATTTTGTTCAATAAATTCGGCCTCCGACTGATTATCTTGAAACAATAGGTGGCACTGCGGTGGTTGAGGAATCAATTTGCCTCAAATATGGCGGTGGAGGAAATATCTCTGGCGAACACTTTTAGGTTTTTCTTTTTAATCTGTGTTTTGAGTGAGGGATTAGGCTTTTGATAACTATCTTAGCCGTAATCCCCACTCATCTGATCATTATCCTGTTGTTCTGGTTTACTTTTGGTCTTCAACGTCTGATACTCTTTTTCTGCCGTTTCTTTGCTATTTCCAGGTTTTACGGGGGCGTATGACAAAAGAGGCTCATGAAACCTCAATGATGGTATAACTCTGCACCTCGTGGATGATTTCTTCAAAGTATTCGAAAGATAGAGGATCGTCATCCTCGTTCCACGAAATTTCTCCATATAGATTAGAAAAAACCTTACAACCTGCGCAAAACAAACAAAATGAGGAAATCCTGCGTTTATAGGGGCAAATCTGCATCGTAAGGTGTGCGGGAAAGCGGAGCAATCGGAGCTGTTGATTGCACTGTGATGAACGGTCGGGGGCTATCGCGAAAGTCAGCGGAATGAATAATTTACCAGGCAACGGAATTGGGCAATCGAACGCGGACCATCGATCTGCAGAGATCGACGGCGGGGATAGAGCTTTGAACTTGCCGGGACCCAGCTAAAAGGCATGCAAGTTGGTTAAAGGTCTGGCGGGTTGGATGGAGGACAGTCATTGGATAGAAGAGCCCAGATCAAACGGCGTATGCAGATTTTGCTGCGGGGCACCAGTACGAAGGATAACGCGCAGGAAATGTGATAGCACGGCGGTTTTTGAAACAGGGCGGGGACACACGTCGGCCAGCGTATGGAATCGCTGGCCGACGGGAGAAAACCACCACTCAGCAAAAAGAGGTGCGGAATGAAAACCACGGTTTTTTGGAAAAATGGGAACAGTTGGCGGGGACCACAAGGAAGTCAGAGTCCGCACCGTTGATCTGTGGGGCAGATCGACGGTCAAGATTTAACATAATTTCTTTGGCGGAAAAATAGAATAAAACCCGATTTTTGCAATTCACAAAGGTTTTTCAAGGTTTTTCGGGCGAAAAATTAATTTCAAGAGTTAAGCGCCCGTCTGACTTAGCACGCGGTTCTGGCGTCGGGATATATGGAGGAAAAGGCTGACGGAGCTAGCGGAAGGGGGCTTAAAACCCAGCGCATAGAAAATATGTGTTTTTCATGGTTTTTAATGGTTTTTCAAGGGAATGAGAGCTTTCAATAAAGTCAAGAAGGAGTCTTGAACTTCATGAAATGGGTTTTTAACCTTGGGAAATAGGGGAGGGAACAGAGGGGAATGCAGCAGTATTTAATCTGGATTTTTGCAAGATTTCAGAGGCTTTTGAAGTGTGAAAAAGTAGTAACGGATCCAGACAGAGGAAGAAGGTAGGAGGCCTTATAGAGACTCCAAGAGCCAACAGTTTTTGTTGATAAAACTCGTTCCTTGGAGGCTACCAAAAATTTAGCCACCTTTCTGGTCTAAAAATATTATAGGTGGCTAACAGTTGGAAGAGATAGTTTAATGACTCGTATCTCAATTCAACAAGCATCCATCTAAGAACTCTTTCATTTTATCTATCGCTAAGAGTTGTTGTATTCTGCACTAGCATTAATATCACAACTTCGACTAATATTGAATCGTTCAAGCTTGCTTTTCGGAGGACCGACTTATAGTTTCGTTCATGGAAGATGTAATAGTTGAATTCATTCATCGAGTTGGAATTGTTTTTCATGGAGTTGGAATTGCTTTAACGAGATCAAATTGGTAAACTCGGTACATAGATCTTGATATGGGACCTCCCCACCAGCGTATGTTTAAAAAACTAGAAAGGACGTTGCAGGCTGCCCCTTGCATTTGGAAATCTGCCTATACTGTATTTTCATTCTACAACTCTCGATGCCTCAAAAGGAAGGGTTGATGGTTCACCAAGAAAGGAATAAGGAGAAAGAAAGATAATCCAACTCGTCGGTAACCCTCCGTAGGTAAGAAGAGCTGGAGAGATGAACACCTAAAAAAATGACTAGGAGTTGAATGCCCAATTAAGTGAAGGACACAGAGGACTATTTCTGCATATTGAACCAGTCTAGTTGTATGGGACAGCAAGGATGGATGGTCCAAGATGCTAATAAACTATTGGTCCAGTGTTCACCCCCTCCGATGGAGCTCTATATCTGATGGAATGAACTCTATCTCTCTAGTGGTGCTTATAGTGGCAAGTTAAAAAGTTAACTTCCATTGGTTCAGTAGTGGTTTAGTTAGAGAGCTCTGGTAACAGGTATGGGATAGCTCCTCAATCAAATGGATGGCTACCCATCTCACCCATCAGGTGTTCATCCCGTCCGGAAAGGAAACAATGCCCATCCCACGCACTAAAGTGATTCATGAAGCAAGTGTCTAGGGTAGGCATATTCCTTGCAGTAGGTTCTTATCCCTTGCAATAGGTTGCATTTCTGAATCAACATTGTAAGGAAACTAGCTTTGGCCTAGAGAACTTTGAGACCTTCGATACCAACAAGATCACTTCACCTATAACCCCGCCCTTTATATTACTCTTGCATCGACATAAGGCTTTTTACTCTTTCACTTCTCAACCTGTTTATACTCTTTAATTACTTGTTTATCCTCTTCACCATTCGCATACAAATAGAATTTATCAAACATAAAGCGAGCAGGGCGGGTAGGGGGTTTTTGTTTTGTGCATATTCTGTAGCGTAGAGAACACGAAATACCAGCTAATAGAATAGGAGGGTATTTAATAGTAGTACCCAACCTTGTTAACTAAGCAACGATTCATGTTCTAGGGCTAAAGGGTGTTGTCTCTTCTCATGGTGTCGCTTGCTTTGGCTTTGTACCTTATGGGGTTGGCTGGCGGTGGATAATCTGTTATTGGTGTGCTTCTCCCTTTACTTATTGGTGGTGCTTCTAGCTTTTCCATTGGCGGTGATTCTATCTTAGTAGTAGCTAGTGCGAGTTCAATAACATCACATGAATAGAGATATGCATATTTTTCAATAACATCACATGTATAGAGATATGCATATTTTCTCCCTGAACCAACAAAATCAGCTGTTACATTTGGACCTGGCACTAAGAAAAGGTTAGTTGTTGAAAAAGGGCAAAAAATTATTTCTTAATTCAAATTCATGATGAAGGAACTCACCTGCCTGATTGCTTTTGGTTTAGGAAAATTGGTGTTATCTTAGTCGCCCCTATATATATTTGGATGCACCACCTAACTCATTTTTTTAAAGTTGTGCAACAACTGTATTGCATCAATTAATTTTGTTCATCTAAATTAGTTGTAGCCATCATTAGCATATTTGTCATCTCTGATTTTAAAGAAATATTCAATTAAGATACAACATAAAATAACAATTTCCCAATTAAAGATACACTCCAATATTTTAAATCTTCTATAAAATCCAAAGACATGTAATAGATAAAAGCTCTAACATTTGATAACAATCTATACTACCTAAAACTGTTAATGAAGACAAGCATAATTAGATTTATCCAATTTCTTCGTCTTCAAACTCAATGTAGTCATATGCACTGCCTTCTTCATCTTCGTCAAGACCACTTGCTATACCTTCATTCAGACGAAAATTCTCTCGGAGCTCGACATAGGCCCTGAGAAGCTCGGCTTCATCAGGCATGTACTTCAAGATGACATCGGCCTTATCATCATGATAGTCCCTAAGGCCTACCAAGCCAATGTCACCAACAACAATCCAAACCTTCTTGTGCATCTTGCCTCAGATATGGTAGAGACTCTTAGTTCCATCAATGAAAAGGGATTCACAACCACCTGCTATGCCCTCATTCAGATGGAAATTCTTTGGGAAGCTCGCCATAGGCCTTGAGAAGCCTGGCTTAATCAAGCATGTACTTTAAGATGACATCGACCTTATCATCCCAATAATCCTTGTGGCCTCCGAGGACAATGTCACCAACAACAATCTAGACCTTCTTGTGTATCTTACCTCAAAATATGGCAAAGACGCTTAGTTCCGTCAATGCAAAGGGTTTCATAGCGGCCATTGCCAAGCATCCAGAGTACTTGTGCATACTCCTACCCATATTCCTTGAACACCGATTGTCTCTTCTCGTATCAGCTTCATTCTTTCCCCTTTTCCTGTTCTTACCTCCCTTTCATATTAATACAAGGTAACGTGTTGAGCATCAAACGAGGCAAGTGTTGAGGCCGCAGGCAGGTGTTGAGTGACAGGCTAGGCTTGCAAGTTGAGGCGGTAGGCATAAGGTGGTAGGGATAAGTTTGTATATAAACACACAAAAAAATCACATTAAATGTTTTACGATAATGCTAACTTTCAAGTTAGCATTACTTCAAATTCATAAAGATTTTAAACTCAAATCAATTTTGGTTTCCTAAGTTTTAACAAAAATCAGGAAAGCCATAAATTTTGCCAACAATAAGAGGTTTAAAGTAAAACTTTGAGTAAATTTTGTTTTATAAAATAATTTCGTTAAAATCTTGAATAAGTTGATTTTCAACGCGATTTAATATTGAATCAACCGCTATTGATCGCTATAGTCCCTCCTATGCCAAAGACAAGGAATAATAATAAGTGAAACAACACGTTATTTCTTCTTCATACTAAACATGTTCCAAAAGACCAAACACATTTAGTTTTGGATTTCATATTTGAATACCCAAGTACACAAAGCTATTCACTCATACTTGACATGACTCTTAATTGTATTGTACTATTCAAAATCACAAATCTTAAGACGCTTTTCCTTATTGTCCAATACTTTGGCTTTTGTCATGTACATTAATATGCATTTAACTAAAAAATTGAAATTTGGTTACTGCAGGGACCTCTCACACAGGTTTGCACTGCAAACTGCTCAACAGGCAGACTGGCTCACTGAGTATCTTCTTGAATCTTTAAGAGACCCTATGCGAACCCATACACGAACCTACTATCACGTTCACACTTCTTTCAACTCTCACTGCGGCTTCCCTCACCTTTTCTGGCCTACTCCGTGTCCCTCGGTGATTTCATGAGCGTCTGGCGAACTTTCGGTGATAAAAAAGAAAACAATACTACCTCAGTGGACATTCATAAAGCTTAGAGTTACAGTTCTTCTCATGCAGAACAAATACTTCTCTCTTTATTGATGTTCAAAACGATTTTACAATCAGATTACAAACTTATGGACTCAGATCTCTTTCTAGAGATAGACTACAGTGGCTTTTACTAGGCTTTGGCTACTCATAAAGAGTGAGCGCTACTGGAGGCTTCCTGGCCAACGTGCAGACTCTGTCTCAGAGCTCTTTCAAACACACAGACAGAATATAGACTCGATCTATAGATCTGGCAACTTTAGGTTCTTGCCTATGCCAAACACATAGACACGCAGGCTTCTCAGATCTCCTAAGGACTTGAGTCTTAGCACCGTGATGCAAGCAGATCGCGAGACTTCGCGCAGATGCAGAGTAGGGAGCTTTGGCTCAACTTAAACACAAATGACTCTAGACTCTAGACTCTCCGAATAAGAATGCCAAACAATGAGCCTTAACCCTCCTTATATAGGAAAAGAGGGGGGACAAACATTCATTCGGTCCATCGGATTATTGACATGTGGAGGAGAATCATGGCTTTCAGGTAACACGGAAGTGACATCCGCACCGAGATTCGTCCATCCGACACTAACATGTGAAGTGTGTGTACATTACACTGTGGATACCTTTTCTACACAAGGCCCATGAAGAAACAGACTAATTATATATAGAGAGGATGCTTTTCGGACAGGTGAAAAGCCCTTGAGAAAAGACATGTCACTGTAAACCCGTGACTGGGTATTATTACACTATGGATACTTTTGTTTTAGCGGAGTCCATTAGAACCGCTTATACTGGTTTTAGCCTGATCAAGGATAGTAATTCCGGGGAACCAGAGTCTTGGATATAGATCATCGTCCCAGGCTTTTGTATAAATTCTTCTAACAATCATGGGTTTATTTAAACTGATCTGATGTTTTACTTTGGTTAGAACCAACCATTGTAATTGCCTCTTCTTGTAGCAATTTAATATTGGATTTACAAGTTTATATTCGAGTTGGCTCAAATCACGGACTGTTTGGCACAGACTATGAAAGAATTCTCCCCAAGTGCTTTCCAGACAATCATTGCATTGGATTTGAAAATATGATTCATAGAAAACTGGATCCATGCCATATGCGCTTAGTCCATAAACAAACCATCAGTCACATGTCCAAGGGCATGCATAATGGGACTGATTTATCCAAGTAGGTCCAAATCTGAGCTTGGTGTGGTGAGTCTCACCGCGCCCATCTTTATTTAGCAGATCCCACCAAAGTTGCTTATATCCTGCAAAATTGTACACAGTGTCAGGAAAAATCAAGTCAGGATTATTACTTGGCCATGTCTGGTATCTTCCACCTGTATACTCTCCTGGCCACCTTGTGCGGTTAATAGTGTAGGATTTATAATAGATTCTTGTTCTGTCACTTCCACCAGTACAAATGATAGATAGATCACAAAAATCTTGTGAGAGGGATCTTTCTGCTTCATAGGAGGCTGTCATGCTTGTGGAATATATCATATCATGTATCCACTTGTTTCCTTTAGGATAGACCCTCCTTTCAGGTACAAGATGCATTATATCAGTATGACTTTGTAAGTTTGCATCAAGTACTTTTGTATTTCGGAGTTGCCATGTAGGCCTCCATTTCTCTTTGTACACAGCCCATGATTCATCATCTGAAATAGACATGAGTGTCTCTTTTTGCTGTGCATGATCCCATTCTGTGATAATAACCATAACATGGTTATGATCTTCTTCTTCTTCCTGTTCTTGATGCTGGATGAATTCTCTACTGAGAAAGTCTGGTAGAGAATTATCAACTCCCTTAATATGCTCAACCTTAAAATCGAAATTGGCAAATAAAGCTTGCCATCTTGCAAATTTAGCATCTTCAGGGTTTTTGATAGTTTTATTCAAAACTTTTTCTAAGGCTTTGGCATCAGTCCTTAGCAAAAAGAATTTATTAGCTAAATGAAAAGAGAACTTACTGAAACAGTTCCATGTAGCTTTTACTTCTTGTTCTATCATGGAGTAATTTCTCTCAGCTTTACTCCATGTTCCAGATGCGTACTGCACAACCCTCTCTTCTTCTTTCATACTTTTGTCAATAGGTCTCTGTTTGAGTACACCTCCCCATCCAATATTACTGGCATCTGATTCTACAATCTTGAAATATACATCTTCTGCAACATGAAGAATGGGGAGATTTCTTACCTTAGCCTTGATCTGTTTAATTGATTCTGTATGAGCTCTTGTCCAAGGCTTAGGATTATTCTTGAGTCTTTGGTTTAGGAGAGACCTGTCAATTGCAAAATTTGGATAAAAATTGCTTACATAATTTAAGCATCCCAAAAATTTTTGCAGTTGGGTTTTATCCAGAATAATGTCTGGAAATTTATCTGCAAATTCAATAACATGATTTTGTAAAGCAATTAATCCATTCTCTATGGTGTGCCCCAGAAATTTGATCTTAGTCTTACACAATTCCATCTTCTTTTTACTTAAGACTAAGCCATTTTTCTTTACTAATCTCATAAAAATCTTTAGATGGCTAAAATGATCTTGAAGATTTTTTTGAGAATATCAGGAGATCATCAATGTATGCTAGAAGCCATTCTGCATAAGGTTTGAAAATAGAATCCATTACCTTCTGGAACTTAGAAGGTGCATGTTTCAATCCGAATGGCATCACATTCCATTCATAGTGGCCTCCAGGAACGCTGAATGCAGTTTTCCACTTGTCTTTTTCTGCTATAGCCACTTGCCAGAAGCTAGACTTTAAATCAAACTTAGAAAATATCTTGGTTCCTGCTATCCTTCCCAACAGATCTCCCTTATGTGGGATAGGATAAGTATCATTTGCAAGAACAGAATTAAGAGGTTTATAGTTAATGACTAACCTGGGGATGCCTCTTATCTGTTCACTTCTTTTATTCACATAGAAGCCATAGCAGTTCCAAGGACTGCTTGACTCCCTAATCAACTTTCTCTGTAGTAGCTGATTTATTTCCTTTTCACAGAGCTCTCTGTATTCTTTATTCATGGGGATCGCTCTGGATCTGCATGGTCTGCCCGTGTATCCTTCTTTGTAGGGAAATTCAATACTATGTTTTTTACAATGCCAAAATGCATTTAGCTCTTCTGCACAGCATTGTTCTTCAAATTGTTTATGTAGTCCAGCAATTTGCTTCTGAACTATTGCAGAACTCAACTGATCTTCAATTTTGATCATGTTCTTGTGGTATTTTAGTTCTGCAAGACTATCTTCTGCTTTTTTGAGTTCCTGCATGGCTTGTACCATGGTGGATATTCTCTGTTTGGAGACATGAGGCAGCTCAATTCTTTTTCCTTTTCCATCAGAAGTAGGCATTGTAATGAAATACCCTGCCTTATTATTTTTGGTTCTCCATGAACCATGAGGCTCGACAGCTGCAAGGAAAACATTTCCTAAGATGCAGTCAACATGAATATCAGCCATAGCAAATTGTGCTTTTAAACAATGAGAATAAAAACAAACCATGGCTTTAGGAATCTCATTTTCAAGTGTTTTGTCCCCTAATCCCCCAATTTTTCTTTCTGCTGTAGCCCAAAATTTTGAGGGGACAACCTTCTTATAAGGATGTTTACTTCTACCCTTGAATCAATTAATGCAGTTACATTATAGGTCTTACCATGTACCAAAATATTCACCTTGACATGATGATGTTGATATTGAACAGTAAGAACCTGCATTTCTCTGAATCCAAAAACAGGATCAGCTTTTCCTTCAGCAATTTCAACCTTCGGTTGTTCAGGAGTAGAATATGAAGGAGTACTATGAATAATATAATTATTATTTCTGCCTGAAACAGGAGGAATTTCGTCCTGTTTGCCTTTTTCTAATTCAGATACTTTGAATTTGAGGGCAGAAATTTCACCTTTTAGCAAGTGTATCTCCTT
>JAXQQM020079238.1:0-15651 GCA_034641835.2 Pinus albicaulis
CCACTTTCCTAATGTTGATTTCTCTTTTCCTTTTCTTAATGTGTTTGGCCTTTTTGGTCCCGTAGGTGGTAGTTTGACATGAAAATGCTTTTCTCGGTGGGGAAGCCTCTTTGATATCTTCGTGCCTACAAAACCCTTGAATGAAGTTAAAACCGTGCTCCTTTCCCGATTTGTAAATATGACCCCTTTCATGATTGACGAACCCATGCAAACAAGAGGATTTGTGATCAATTTGACATTTTTTCTCAGGAAATGCTGAGAAAAAAAACCTTCGTTGGAAAAACTATAGCAACTATCATGTTGTACGCTTTGACTATAGATGTGATACCATTATTTAAAGCATTTTTGATTTGAACTAATCAATATTTATGTAGGAAAACACTTTAGACAAATTCCCGCAAAAATGCCAGGTGTCATTCATGTTTAGCCATCTTTTGCAAAATATGTTTTTGATAAGGAAAATTTGTTCTAGGCTCTCTCTACTTTTTAAACCAATTACAGATTTGTTCTTTTGATCAGTTTGCCAAGTCTGTATGTCTAGTGAGAGGAGGGCAGAAGAACATTTTTTGTGTTTTTATACAAATGCACTTTGTTTTGTAGGTGCCTCTACACAACTTCGCCTTAGATCACTGCCTCTTTTGGAGTTGGACAACTCATTTTATTAATTATGAACCTAGGCTTGTCATAGTTGCCTCCTTTGGCAATTTCTTCCCTCATGCTTGCTTCCTTGACCCTTTTAAAATGTTTTTATCCTTTCTTTTGAGAAGTAAAAACCCGAACGAAGATTTCTCTCGGGCCCTTTTTGTCCCTTCTGTGAAATGGGGTACTCAGAATAGGTGCTCCTTGTATCCCTTTATTTTTCTGATTTTACCTTTTGAAACCTCATACTTTTGGTGCCAATACTCTTTTTCCTTTAAACCCTTGATGATGTGGAGTAAATATCTCTTTTCCAAACCCTAGATGGTAGTTTGAAACCCTTTGAAGCCATCTGTTGTTATGAAGGAGGCTCTTTGTGATTATTTGACCATTTTTTGTCCATTTTTGCAAACTCCCAGGCTTTTAGGGTTGCTTAGAAAAAAGTAACTAGTGTTGTCTTCTAAGTTCTCAAAAACTCTTTAATCATCATTTATTATTTCTAAAAGACCTTCAATAGTGCACTGATGGAGCTTGAGGTGACCCTTGTTTCTGTAGCTCTTGGACTGATTTACTTGTTTGGCCAAAACAGTCCTAAACCTATATTCTCCAAAACACAGGCCTGCTTCTTTTCCTCTTTTCTACTTATGGTATTGTTGTAATGATTTTTCTTATTAACTTACCTCTTTTTAGGTTGATGTACATTTGATCCTCTTGTAGGAATGTGAGCAAAGGGCACTATATGTCCCCTCGCAAGATTCATGCTTTAGGCCAAAACCTTTCTTGAATGACCTCTTTGATAACTTTTGGACAACATCACCTGTCCTTTTCTTCTTTGAATGTATTTTCTTCATACAGGAAAAACATAGTTGTTAGGATACCAAATCCACCCTATGACCTTGTGAAACCCTAGGTGACCTAGTGGAAGCTTTCTTGGACTTGGCTTTTGGATTGAGACCTAGAATTTGGGATCATCAAGTGTAAGATAGAGTTTATGATAAACTAATGTATTGAAGATCCAAAATCCAATGTACTTGATTTATCTAAAGAACCTTCAGAGATAGTTTGAGACTATCAGTGTTTAGGAGTATTTTGGGAGACACAACAAAGCCATTTGATTGGTGGGCTTAGGTAGAAGTGGGGGATTTCTAGTCAAAACAAAACAGAGGATTTGGGCCAAAGGTGAATACATAAAGACAGAAAGAGTGACATAAGCCACTAATGGGTTTTCTGGGACTGGTAAGCAAAGCTAGACATTATGGAATGATGAAATAGTGAAAAAATATCTAGAGGATAATGAAGGCAATGAGATTTCTAGAACTCACAATGTTTATGAACCTTGTTTCTAGAAATCTAGGGATAATCATTTATTCATCAACAAAGGCAAAAATTACTGATGACTAACAACACATGCGACTCGTCGATGAAGGTCTCAAATCCTTCAAAGCTGCTCTCTCAAATACACCTCTTCCTCAATGATCCTATTAGTGCTCGAATCGCTTTAGGTCAAGGAAGGCAAAATCCCAGATAACACCAAACACTGCTCAGGCCCCGTAGCTAGCCCTATGAGGACAGAGATCGGGAGGGCTCTCTCTCGGGTCAATCTCGTTAAAATATGTCCAATAGGGCCGAGATGACTCAAGAAACACTGACATCGATTTTAGGCTAGTAAATAAATAGGAAAGAAATATTTGATGAATGACTGGGTTTCAGGGATGTATGGGACAAAGAACAGCCTGAGTAGAGAAATTAAATCAAAGACACAGATTATCTCATGAGGCAAGATAGGTAGGAAGTTTAGCAATCAAATTTGAAATAATATGGAGTGGAAAGACTGTTGAGAGGTTGAAGAGGGCATATATAATGAATCCTTTTCAACAGAAGAAGATACACAGAAACATGAACACTTTCCCAAGGCAGAGAAATAAACATGGATTCTACCTTTCCTACTTAAAAGCATTCAACTGGAGATGATTATGAATGAAATCTAAAACATAACAAGATACATATGAAACAGAAAGAAGAAACATATGCTAAAATCACGCCACATGAATCTCATAAAACAGAGCTGCAACCTTTCATTAATTCTCTGTCAAAGCTGTACAGTGAAGTGCTGAGTGTTTCTCCCACACGTTTCCAGAACTCATACCCCTTTACAAATGATTTTAAATACAATAAATAGACTCAGATGTTGAAAACAAATCGACCAAATAAGGAATTGTTTAATCATCATTAACAAACAAGACTGAAAAGCCACTCATCTGTTCTGAAGACAGAACAACGCTCCCCTTGAATTTCTCTGATGACCAATTAAAAGACAAAATTTGGAGCGTAGACCCTTTGAATTATTAAATGAACTCATAAATAGGTAATTAAATCCTATTTCTCTACCCTGGTGGATGTCTTTGTTTTAAATTTAGGCTTTCCGGTCTTTGATTGCCACTTTCCCTTTTTGCCGTTTGAATAAAAACCAATTTTTAAATAAAAATAGCTTTGAACTAAGATTTCGCCTTTGATAAAGGGAAAATGTATTGTCAACGAACGATCCCAGCTAAAATTTCAACAATATCTCCTCCAATACCATGTTTACCACTGGGTCAAGGTTTTTTCTCATAACCTTATCGCAACTTTCAGCAATCTGTGCAAGTGTTATCAGTGCAGCATGTCGCTTCCTCCAATTTTGATCAGATATGTACAAAGGTAATGACTCTGATGCTACTGGTAATATTGTGTTACCCCCAAGGGAATTTGAGAGGCGATCCAAGCATTCCTGTCCTACTTCATAATTGCTAGTCACCCCAGCATCTTCATCCTCAGTTTCTGTAGTATGCCATTCAGAAACGTCTTCTACATTAAGTAACAATTTAATCGAAATAGCAAACAGCCTTCCAATAAACTGAGGTAGTTTCCTCATCATCCCAGGAGCACGCTATCTTGCCTCAGAAAGGGTGATTAGAAACTCCAGCGCTAAGTGGAAAATTCCTTTTGCAATTTGAGTGAGAAAGGGAAAAAATTTTGAGCTCTGGCTCTGTGCGCCGCGCGCGTGAAAATTTGCATTCAGAAAATTAGCCCTATGCGCCGCGCTCAAAGGAAAACCCAGACCGTGCATTTCGGCCCATGCACCACGCTCGCGGGTGCACCGCGCCTCTCCTCCCCGGGGCAGGCCGCCGCAGTGGCCTTCAGCACAATTCGACCTTTCAAACACTGTTTTCACTCTTTGACAATTTAACTCGGTTTTCTTTGATGCCTTTTGATGCAAATGGATTGTCAAAGACAAAAATAGAATTCATTAGTCACGTTTTAAGAATTTCACCTTCCACCTGCAGTGCCTTTGCAAATACAAGCCTAATTAGACATGTGAATGTCGATTAGAAATACACCTTCACAGCTTTTAAATTTTACAATTTCTGAGGTACTTTTAAAACGTTCTTGATCGAAGCAGTGTTGAGAAAAAAAACTTTGTAGACTTCTTGGAAATCTGCTCCTAAAATTTTTCGAACCCCTCAGGAATGGTACCAAGCAGTTTCCTGTACAGAGTTTAGGAGCGGTTTCTTTGGATGCAAAGGAAAAACATAAAAATGTCTTATATGATCAAGACCTCAAATTTTGTGTTTAGAAACCCATTAACTAATTGGCACCTTTTACTTTTAATGAAAGCTCTGTTCCTTTTATTTCCTCCTTGATTTTCTGACTTAAATGACGGTTCTTTTTGGCTATTTTTGCAGAGATGACTGATGTTGAATTCGGCAAAGGATCACGGCGAGGCTGCATGTGAACATTTTCAACTGAAAAACTTTGAATAATTACATATTTGAAAGCAAATTTAATGATTTCTTCTTCAAAACAGAGTTTTGAAGAAGAATCACTCTTGAGCATTATTTGATGA
This sequence comes from Pinus albicaulis, assembly GCA_034641835.2. Lineage (NCBI taxonomy): Eukaryota > Viridiplantae > Streptophyta > Pinopsida > Pinales > Pinaceae > Pinus > Pinus albicaulis. Next base: position 4,520 of record JAXQQM020079238.1, read on the forward strand.
TGAAATTTTGTAATGGAAACTGATTTGGAACCTCTCATGCAGACTAAGTCGACAAAACCCTAGACCTAAAAACTCTAACAGACTCTTTGCTGACCAAAGACCATCCATGACTGTGAATGACTGAAACATTGACTTCGATGAATTCTGATGAACTTTAATGATCAATCACAAGCCAACAGATACATGACATGAGGAAAATAAACAACAAGGCCCTTCCGTCAGATTATGGCATGCTCCCTAGCGAAATGCAATTGATTGAATCGAGCGAGACACCTAAAAATGAAATGCAAAAAGATTTTTTGATCTCTGACGGAGGATTGACAAGACCGACTCTAACATGGGCTCCAATGGGGATGGTAGCTCCTTGGAGGTGCCAAGAACGACAGATCTTTGGGAGAGCAGACCAGTGCCTTTTGTCCATTGGGCTATGGAATCCATTATTTTGACAAATCGACACAAGACTGTTGACTGATTTATTGACTAAAAATTCGACTCAAACTAACTCAATACAAACTGAAATGACTAAAAATACTTGACTCGAAAAATGATTCATGACTGACTTAAAACAGAAATTTACAAAGCTTTTAAAAAAGAGGGAGCAATCCATCAAGATTTGAAAGCATGATGACAACCACCTGCATACTGATGAAATATGTACAATTATGTATAGTGGGCCTTCCAATGTAACCAATCAAGCAGATGCCTACTTGATTGATTCTCTCGATCAGATCTCCTGGTCAACAACGAATACTGGTAACTGGGCATCCAAAAACATAATTGACCATGATCTCCTTCATCACTGAATACAACAATAATCACCTTCACTGCTGACTGCAACAGATTTTCCAGTGGATCCTGAAAAATATGAAGATTTAACTCATGCTGAAGAAACAAGGTGTCTTTCTCTTTTGATTCTAATCTTTCTTCATAATGTACTTCAGTAAAAACATGTTCCTGGTCCTCAAAAAAATCTGAACAAATAGATGAGCAGATCTCCTCTTGAGAAAACAAAGAATCTGAAAGGCAATCCTGAATGTTCTGATCTTCTGTAGTCTGAATATATTGTAAGTCATCTTCATATGATATGACAGCTAGATTCTCATTACATCCATCAATCATTAGAAAAGAAACTTCAGATGATTCTTGAAACCCAAACATGACATTTCTATCATTTACCAATGATTCATCCAAGGAAACTTTTTCACTTACTTGAACGAAGATCTCATCTTGTTTTTCATAGGGGGAATGAAATACCTCCTCTTGAAGATCTAGTTCTGGTGGGATGAGAGCATTTAGGTCTGTAACTTTGTTTTCTTCATTTGAGGCAGCCTCAACAATACAACTCTCTTTTATGAGATCTGGAACAACATGTTTTTCCTCATGAAAATTTATCTCTCGATATGATTTATCGTCATCACTATTTGAGATTGGAGCATCATTTTCCTGCGTATCATCCTTTATTTCAACCAGATCTGAAATAAAACTTCTTCTTTCATCATCTTCAGTCATATGGAAATCTTCAACCTGCTGATCTTGATAAGTATCCTCTAAGATTTCTGTGTGTTGCTGAAATGAAATTTCATACAATGCTTCCATGATTTCTCCGTCCATCAATTCATTATCTCCATAAGAATTCTCAAGATCTTCAATGAAACTACTAACGCGTTCACAGCAATTCTACACTAATATTAAGGATGGACAAGATTCTTTATACCTTTCAAAGAATATTGCATGAAAATATTTTAGACAATAAACAGAAGCAGGTGGCAAACTTTCATACCAAGATCGGGCTTCATCTTCCAGATTAGCCATAAACATTTTCATCAAACAGTCTTCAGGAAAATCGATCTTTAATTTATGCACATGAATGTGAAATTTCACCAGATGAAGAGCAGCGTCATTACCTTCCGCATTTCTGAACATAGGCAAATTCTGAAGCCAATCCACCTTGGGCATTTTATTTGGAAATCCTGGGATATGATCTCGGCTCATGGGAGCGTATCTTCTTGCAACTTGATCCATCTTGAAAACCTTAAAGCTACTGATCTCCCTGCAGTGAAGTCATTGATTTCTGGATTTTTCAGTGAATGGAGTCGCCCGGTGAAAGATTTTAGCCTTCTGATGTTTGATCGTTGTCCACCATCAACGATCAGATCTGAACTTGATACATGTACTGGGGCAATTTAAGTTAAAGGTTACGATTACAAGCTAAATCGGAGATTGGATCAGGCAAATGGGCTTATCTACTATGCACTCGTAGAGCAAGAGAAGTTCGAAGGCTACCTAGCATGACTTCGTGCTCCGCTCGTAGCTATAAATCAAACAACACTAACCAAAAAACCAACTTGTCCCCGCATGGTCGCAACTATGTTAGTGCCTCAACCGCCTTAGGCCGAAGGAAGGCAAAACTCAAGATAACACCAAACCAAGCTTAGCCTCGTAGTTAGCCCTACGAGGACGTGAGGCCTTCCAGGTCAATCTCACAAAAATTGTTCAAAAGGGGCCGAGATGACTCAAAAGAAAATCGATACCGATTTTAGGCTAGTAAACAACAGGAAAGAAGTAGTAAAAGAACAGCATGAGCGGAGAAATTAAATCAAAGACACAGATTATCTCATGAGGCAAGATAGGCAAGAGGTTTATCATTCAAACTAAAATTATATGGAGTGGAAAGACTATTGAGAAGCCGAAAAGGGCATATATAATGAATCCTTTTCAGATAGAAGAAGATACACAGAAAATGAACGCTTTCCCAAGGCAGAGAAATAAACATGGATTCTACCTTTCCTACTTAAAGCATTCAACTGAAGATGATTATGAAAGCACTGTAAAACATAACAGGGTACATATGAAACAGAAAGAAAAACATATGCTAAATTCATTACCGCATGAATCTCATGAAACAGAGCTGTATCATTTCATTAATCCTCAGCCAAAACTGTACAGTGAAGCATTGAGTTTTTCTCCACACTTATCCCAGAACTCTCTCTTACAATTGATTTTCAATACAATAAATAAATCAAGTATGAGAAAACAAATCGATCAAAATAGGGTGTTGTTTCAACTGAAGCCATGAATATAGAAAAAGGATCATCCATCTGTTCTAAAGACAGAACAGCGTTACATTATTCTAGCTGAAAATTTCTGATGACCAATTAAAAGGAAAAAGTTGTAGCATGGATCCCTTTGAATTATTAACTGAAGTCATAAATAGGAAATCAAATCCTATTTCTCTGCCCTGGTGGATGTCTTTGTTTTAAATTTAGGCTTTCCGATCTTTGACTGCTATTTTCCCTTTTGCTGTTTGAATAACAACCAGTTTATTAATAAAAATAGCTTTTTAAACTAAAATTTTGCCTTTAATAAAGGGAAAAATGAATGATCTCATCTGTAATTTTGCTAAGCTCGACAATACCTCCTTCACTACCAGTGAGCACATATCTATTTGCCGAAAATACCTATTTTTTTGTAATAATTACAAGCTCCATGTGCTTTCAATTGAAGAAAACAGTTTTACCTTTATAACAAAAACGTTATTTCCCACACCATGTTTTTGCACCCTGGAAAACTCCTTTCTTGTTTAATGATTTATAGATTTCACTGACTGTATCGACTATCTTTACCAGCGCATTTTATTATCTGAAGTAATCAATCACTGATATGAGAAATTCAATGCCTCTTCTTCAAATCAGAACACGAGCTAACATCATTGGCAAGGACGCATAAACTTTAACTCGGAGCAAAAGAGTGAATCAACTTAGAAATTCGATGAAAAATTGATAAAATTTGGTCTTTTGGTTCTGTGCGCCGCGCTCCAGCCCAACGCGCCGCGCAGGCTGGATGTGTCGCGCCAGTGCAATTTTGCACTATGCATTTCGGCTCTATGCGCCGTGCTCAGTGGGTGCACCGTGCCTTCTCCCAGTGCGCCACGAAGGTGGCCTTTAGCACAATTCGACCTTTCAAACATTGTTTTCACTCTTTGACGATTTAACTCAGTTTTCTTTGATGCCTTTTGATGCAAATGGACTGTCAAAGATAGCAACGGAATTCATTAGTCACGTTTCAAGAATTTCACCTTCCACCTGCAGTGCCTTTGCAAATACAAGCCTAATTAGACACGTGAATGTCGATAGAAATACACCTTCACAGCTTTTAAATTTTACAATTTCTGAGGTACTTTTTAAAACATTCTTGATCGAAGCAATGTTGAGAAAAAAATTTGTATACTTCTTGGAAATCTACTCCTAAAAATTTTTCGAACCCCTCAGGAATGGTACCAAGCAGTTTCCTGTACAGAGTTTAGGAGCGGTTTCTTTGGATGTAAAGGAAAAACATCAAAATGTCTTATATGATCAAGACCTCACATTTTGTGTTTAGAAACCCATTAACTAATTGACACCTTTTAATTTTAATGCAAGCTCTGTTCCTTTTATTTCCTCCTTGATTTTCTGACCTAAATGACGGTTCTTTTTGGCTATTTTTGCAGAGATGACTGATGTTTAATTCAGCACAGGATCATGGCGAGGTTGCATGCGAACATCTTCGACTGAAAAACTTTGAATAATTACATATTTGAAAGAAAATTTAATGATTTCTTCTTCAAAACATAGTTTTGAAGAAGAATCTCTCTTGAGCATTATTTGATGATGACATTTTGCAATGGAAACTGATTTGGAACCTCTTATGCAGACTGAGTCGACAAAACCCTAGACCTAAAAACTCGAAAAGACTTCTTGCTGACCAAAGACCATCCATGACTATGAATGACTGAAACATTGACTTTCGATGAATTCTGATGAACTTTAATTATCAATCATAAGCTAGCAGATACATGACATGAGAGAAATAAGAAACAAGGCCCTTCTATCAGATAATGACATGTTCCTAGTGAAATGCAACTGAGTGAATCGAGCGAGACACCTAAAAATGAAATGCAGAAAGCGAAATGATCTCTGACAGAGGACTGACAAGACCGACTCTAACATTAGCTCCAATGGGGATGGTAGCTCCTTGGAGGTGCCAAGAATAGCAGATCTTTGGGAGAGAAGATAGTGCCTACATCCATTGGGCTATGGAATTCGTTATTTTGACAAATCGACACAAGACCATTAACTGATTTATTGATTGAAAATCTGACTCAATTTTCAAAACTGAAATGACTAAAAAAACTTGACTCTAACAAACTAACTCAAAATGACTAAGATCTGAACTTAAAACTTAAAGCTTGATGGCAGTACATGACCACCTGTGTTTCTTTCAAGACAATATACCATCAAACTATATCAAAATACCAATGTAACCAATCAAGCAGATGCCTTCTTGATTGATCCTCCTGATCAGATTTCCTGGTCAACAATAGATACTGGTAACTGGGCATCCAAAAACATAATTGACCATGATCTCCTTCATCACTGAATATTGTAATAATCACCTTCACTGCTGACTGCAACAGATTTTCCAGTGGATCCTGAAAAACATGAAGATCTACCTCCTGCTGAAAGAAAAAGGTATCTTTCTCTTCTGATTCTGATCTTTCTTCAGTAAAAGTATTTTCCTGGTCCTCAAAAAATTCTGAACAAGTAGATGAGCAGATCTCCTCTTCAAAAAACATTTCAAAACAAGATACATATGAAGAAGAATCTGAAAGGGAATCTTGAATGGTCTGATCTTCTGTAGTCTGAATATATTGTAGGTCATCTTCATATGATATGACAGCCAGATTCTCATTACATTCGTCAATCATGAGAAAAGAAACTTCAGATGATTCTTGAAACCCAACACTATCATTTCTATCATCTACCATAAATTCATCAAGAGAAACTTTTTCACTCACTTGAACAAAGATCTCATCTCGTTGTTCATGAACTGACTGGATTACCTCTTTATGAAGGCTTTGTTCTGATGACATGAGAACATTCGGATCCATAACTCTGTCTTCTTCATTCCAGATGATCTCAACAGTAGAGTTCAGCACAAGGTATTCTTGGTCATCACAATCTGAATGTAGATCTGAAATAGCTGAGTTGACATTATCACATCCTGAAATTGACACTTGATTTCCCTGCATGTTGTCTTCTTCTGTGGGCAGATCTGAAACGAAATTTTCTCTTTCATCATTTTCAACCATATGGCAATCTTCAACCTGCTGATCTTCATAAGTATCCTCTAAGTTTTCTGCGTGCTGCTGAAATGGGTTTTCATACAATGCTTCCAGGATTTCTCCATCCATCAATTCATTATCCCCATAAAAATTCTCAAGATCTTCAATGAAATTACTAATGTGTTCACAACAATTCTGCACTAACATTAAAGACGAACAAGATTCTCTGTACCTTTCAATGAATATTGTATGAAAATATTTTAGACAATAAATAGAAGCAGGTGGCAAATTTTCATACCAAGATCGGGCTTCATCTTCCAGAGTAGCCATAAACATTTTCATCAAACAGTCTTCAGGAAAATTGATTTTTAATTTATGCACATGGATGTGAAATTTCACCAGATGAAGAGCAGCGTCATTACATTCCACATTTCTGAACATAGGCAAATTCTGAAGCCAATCCACTTTGGGCATTTTATTTGGAAAACCTGGGATGTGATCTCGGCTCATGGGAGCGTATCTTCTTGCAACTCGATCCATCTTGAAAGTCTTAAAGCTACTGATCTCTCTGCAGTGAAGTCGCCATGAAGGATTGATTTCTGGAATTTTCAGTGAAATCACCAGGTGAATAATTTCAGCCTTCTGATGTCTGATCGTTGTTCACCATCAACGATTAGATCTGAACTTGATATGTGTACTGGGGCAAGACAATCTACAAGTCAAGTGTCATGTTCACAAGCAAACCATTTTCTTCCCCAGTATGGTCGCCACTATGTTAGTTCCCTAATCCACCGCAGGCTTAAATAAGGCAGAAAAAGGACAACACAAAACCACGCTCAGCCTCGTAGATAGCCCTACAAGGACAGGAGAGGGCTATCTCCGGGTCTATCTCGGCAAAGGATGTCCAACAGGGCCTGAGATGACCTATAATGAATACTTATTTTAGGCTAGTAAATAAATAAGAAAGAGGTAGTTTAATGAATGACTGAGTTTTCAGGACTGCATAGGACAAAGAACAGCATGAGCGGAGAAATTAAATCAAAGACATAGATTATCTCATGAGGCAAGATAGGCAAGAGGTTTAGCATTCAAACTGAAATTATATGGAGTGGAAAGACTGTTGAGAAGCTGAAAAGGGCATATATAATGAATCCTTTTCAGATAGAAGAAGATACACAGAAAATGAACGCTTTCCCAAGGCAGAGCAATAAACATGGATTCTACCTTTCCTACTTAAAGCATTCAACTGAAGATGATTATGAAAGCACTGTAAAACATAACAGGGTACATATGAAACAGAAAGAAAAACATATGCTAAAGTCATTACCGCATGAATCTCATGAAACAGAGCTGTATCATTTCATTAATCCTCAGCCAAAACTGTACAGTGAAGCACTGAGTTTTCCTCCACACTTATCCCAGAACTCTCTCTTACAATTTATTTTCAATACAATAAATAAACTCAAGTATGAGAAAACAAATCGATCAAAATAGGGCGTTGTTTCAACTGAAGCCATGAAGATAGAAAAAGGATCATCTATCTGTTCTAAAGATAGAACAGCGTTACATTATTCCAGCTGAAAATTTCTGATGACCAATTAAAAGGCAAAAGTTTTAGCATGGATCCCTTTGAATTATTAACTGAAGTCATAAATAGGAAATCGAATCCTATTTCTCTGCCCTGGTGGATGTCTTTGTTTTAAATTAAGACTTTCCGATCTTTGACTACTATTTTCCCTTTTTCCGTTTGAATAACAACCAGTTTCTTAATAAAAATAGCTTTTTAAACAAAAATTTCGCCTTTAATAAAGGGAAAAATGAATGATCTCAGCTGTAATTTTTCTAAGCTTGACAATACCTCCTTCACTACCAGCGAGCACATATCTATTTGCCGAAAATACCTATTTTTTTGTAATAATGACAAGCTCCATGTGCTTTCAATTGAAGAAAACAATTTTACCTTTATAACAAAGACGTTATTTCCCACACCATGTTTTTGCACCCTGGCAAACTCCTTTCTTGTTTAATGATTTATAGATTTCACTCACTGTATCGACTATCTTTACCAGCGCATTTTATCATATGAAGTAATTAATCACTGATATGAGAAATTCAATGCCTCTTCTTCAAATCAGAACACGAGCTAACATCATTGGCAAGGATGCATAAAATTTAACTCAGAGCAAAAGAGTGAATCGACTTAGAAATTCGATGAAAAATTGATAAAATTTGTTCTTTTGGTTCTATGCACCGCGCTCCAGCCCAACGCGCCGCGCAGGCTGGATGCACCGTGCCAGTGCAATTTTGCACTGTGCATTTCGGCTCTACGCGCCGCGCTCAGTGGGTGCGCCGCGCCTTCTCCCAGTGCGCCGCGCAAGTGGCCTTCAACACAATTCGACCTTTCAAACACTATTTTCACTCTTTGACAATTTAACTCGGTTTTCTTTGATGCCTTTTGATGCAAATGGATTGTCAAAGACAGCAACGGAATTCATTAGTCACGTTTCAAGAATTTCACCTTCCACCTGCAGTGCCTTTGCAAATACAAGCCTAATTAGACACGTGAATGTCGATAGAAATACACCTTCACAGCTTTTAAATTTTACAATTTCTGAGGTACTTTTTAAAACATCCTTGATTGAAGCAGTGTTGAGAAAAAACTTTGTATACTTCTTGGAAGTCTGCTCCTAAAAATTTTTCGAACCCCTCAGGAATGGTACCAACCAGTTTCCTGTACAGAGTTTAGGAGCGGTTTCTTTGGATGTAAAGGAAACACATCAAAATGTCTTATATGATCAAGACCTCACATTTTGTGTTTAGAAACCCATTAACTAATTGGCACCTTTTACTTTTAATGCAAGCTCTGTTCCTTTTATTTCCTCCTTGATTTTCTGACTTAAATGACGGTTCTTTTTGGCTATTTTTGCAGAGATGACTGATGTTGAATTCGGCATAGGATCATGGCGAGGCTGCATGCGAACATATTCAACTGAAAAAATTTGAATAATTACATATTTGAAAGAAAATTTAATGATTTCTTCTTCAAAACAGAGTTTTGAAGAAGAATCTCTCTTGAGCATTATTTGATGATGACATTTTGCAATGGAAACTGATTTGGAACCTCTTATGCAGACTGAGTCAACAAAACCCTAGACCTAAAAACTCGAAAAGACTTCTTTAAAATAAGACTACATCATGACTATAGATGGCAGAAGCAATGACTCGATGAATTAAAGATGAACTTTAATTATCAATCATAGCCCAATGAGATACATGACATGAGAAAAAATAAGCAAAAAGGCCACTTCATAGAATATCAATATGACAACATTCTCAGTTAAATGCAATGAGTGAATGAAGCGAGACACCTAAAAATGAAATTCGAAAGAAAATGATCTCGCGGAAGGTGACAAGACCAACTCTAAGTGCAACGATCGCTTATATATTTGTAATAATTCCAAACTAAACTGAAATATTTTTCTGGAAATGCGCACTTCTCCTTTAGGAGGACACTCAGGATTTTTAAAAACTTACCACAGGGTGAAGAAAGAATTTTTTTAGGATGGCCTTAAATCTTATATTCAAAAGTTTGTGGTGGAATGTTTGGTTTGCCAGCAGAATAAAGTGGAGACAATTAAGACCCCGGGACTTCTACAACCTTTATCCATTCCAAGTCAACGTTGGGAGGAGATTTCAATGGATTTATCACAGGTTTACCGAAGTCCGAAGGCAAGAATGTCATCATGGTGGTAGTTGATAGACTTACCAAGTATGCACACTTTTGTGCATTATCTCATCCATTTAAAGCAAGTACAGTTGCTACTACATTTGTGGACAGAATTCAAAAGCTACATGGAAGCCCAAGGGTTATTGTGAGCGACAGAGATCCCATTTTTATGGGAAATTTTTGGACGAAGTTATTTTCTTGTTTGGGTACTTAATTAGCTCATAGCTCATCTTATCATCCTCAATCTGATGGTCAAACTGAGATAGTAAATAAATGTTTGGAAGGATATCTTCGTTGTTTTGTATCTAATAAACAAACACAATGGGTCAATTGGTTACCTCTTGCTGAATGGTGGTATAACACTTCCTTCCATACTGCAGCAAAAATGACCCCATTTATGGCACTTTATGGATATCATCCACCATCCATCACATCATCTTTAAGGAAAATTCGAAGGTTCAAGCAGTGGAAGATCACATCGAGCATCAGCAAGAAGTTCTCCAACTCTTAAAGGATAACCTGAATTTGGCACAAAATCGAATGAAACAACAGGCAGATCAACATCGCAGCGAGAGAAGTTTTGATGTAGGAGATTGGGTATTTTTATGGCTACAACCATATAAACAAATTTCCCTCAAGCAAGCTAAGAAGGATAATAAATTATCGCCAAAGTACTATGGTCCTTACAAGGTGTTGCAAAAGATTGGTACTATGGCATACAAGTTGGAGCTTCCTGCTTCTTCGCGAGTACATCCAGTTTTCCATGTTTCATGCTTAAAGAAGGTTATAGGTGAAAATCTTCCAGTTCAAACAGTATTGCCAGAACTTGATGGGGAAGGAAAAATCATATTGGAACCTGAAGCAGTCATGGAAAAAAGAACTCGACAACTACGGAATCGATCAATTTCAGAGTATCTCATCAAGTGGAAGAACTTACCCACTGAAGATTCTACATGGGAGGATGAGAATTTTATACAGAAGCACCCAGAGCTACTCAAGCATTGAGAACAACACTTTTTTGACGGAGAGGGGCATGTTAGGTCCCTATATTACTAGTATAGCCCCTTATTGTTGTTAGTGTAACCCCCTTATTGTTATTATTGTACCCTTGTAACCCCCATTTTTGTTATTATTGTGCCCTTAAATTATTATTGTTAGGTCGGCTAGGATTACATTGTGGCCCACTAGGATTACATTATGGCCCCATGGACTCCTATATATAGAAAGGAGGTTTTGTAAATTGTATCATCCAAGAATTGTTCATTTATGTAATGTATTGGAGGTTGCCCCCTCGAAGTGGCTCAT
>JAXQQM020066842.1:0-67233 GCA_034641835.2 Pinus albicaulis
ATCATCTTTATCAAGTGGGTTGCCATCAAGGACAACAGTCTGCATCATATTGCCAACAGTCGTAAGAAACTAAACATTTCACTTATGAATGCAAGACAAATGAAGAGACTTATTAACTCTAGCAAGAATTTTGTGCTTCTAATGATCACACCCAAGATTGATGTTGATAATGAAGCCTTTCAAGGTTGTGATTCAAAGTTGAAATATGATTTGGTTGAGGTTGTTAACCAATATGATGAGATGTTTCAGGAGCCTAAGGGATTTCCTCCCAAAAGAGTAATCCAAGATGAAATCCAATTGCAACAATATTTTCGTCTTCCTAACATTGGCATGGACAGTATGGTAGTGATGGAAAATGCATAATTTAGAAAACAAATCCAAGAGTTTATTAATGACAAGGGGATCATTCTACCGAGTACTTCGCCATGCGGCTCACCTATTGTTTTGGTTCCAAAGAAAGATGGAACATGGCGCATGTGTGTGGAATTCCATGCATTGAAAAATATTATGGTAAAGAGTCATTGCCCACTTCCTAGAATTGATGATTTACTTGATCAATTGAAAGATGTTGTGTATTTCACTAAGTTGGACTTGAGGAGTGGTTATCATCAAATCATAATCGTTGAAGGAGACTTATGGAAGAAAACATTCAAAACAAAGAAAGGTTTATTTCAATGGTTGGTTATGCCCTTTGGGATTTGTAATTCTCCTGATACTTTCACACGTGTGATGAATGATGTATTGAGGCCTTTTGAAGATGACTTTGTTATAGTCTACTTATATGGAATATTAATTTTCAGCAAGTCTCGTGAAGAACATATCACGCATGTCAAGAAAGTATTATATGTCTCGAAGAAAGAACATTTGTTTTTAAAGATGTCAAAATGTGAATTTGGAAAAACTTCTTTAGTATAGTTGGGTCATATTGTTGGAGGAAGTGAGTTGAAAATAGATCCCTCCAAGGTTGATCTCATTTTGAATTGGACAAGGCCCAAAACAATGACAGAGGTTAGAAGTTTTTTGGGAGAAGCCCAATATTGGAGAAAGTTTATTGCTAACTTTTCTTCTATCGTAGCTCCATTGCATGCATTGAAAAGTGTGAAGTGGGTTTTTCGGTGGGGAGGTAAAAAACAAAAATAATTTGATGCATTGAAGGAAAAGATCAGTTCAGATCATGTACTTGCACTTCCTGACTTGAGACAGTAATTTGAGATACAGACTAATGCAAGCAACTATGCCATGGGCGTAGAACTAATGCAACACCGTAAGCCCATCTTTTTTCATTTAGGAACTTTTAATGGTGTAGTGATTAAATATCTTACATATGACAAGGAATTGTATGCATTGGTGAAAAGTGTAAAAAATTAGAAACACTACTTGATGGGTAAGGAAACAATCATTCACATGGCTCATCAACCATTGCAATACTTGCAATCACAAACAAATTTGCAACAACCAAGGCACTTTCGATGGATGGGATTTCTTCAATAATTACACTTGGTGATAAGGTATAAGAAAGGTATCAATAACAAGGTTGTTGATATGATTTCTAGACGAATTTTTAGTGCATCCATTATTCTTAAGAATAATTTTGTCATGCATCAGAGCTATGTTGAACAATATGCTTTAGATAGTAATTTCAAAGATGTATATGTGACTTTGTGTCAAGGTAACCAAATAGAGGAATTGGATTATCATGTGCATGATAGATTATTATACCATCTTGGCAAGATTTTTATTCCATGGGGAGAGAGAGTCAAAATCATAAGGGAAGTGCATACTTCTCTTATTGTTGGTAAGCCTAGCAATAGAAAGTTGGAATTGTATACACCACTTCATGTACCTTCTTGTCCATGGGAGAGTGTTTCTATGGATTTCTTAGGAGGTATACCTATGTCTAGGAGAGGTCATGATTATATTTATGTACTTGTGGATAGATTCAACAAAATGTATATTTTAATGCCTTGTAAAAAGTAGGTTACAGTTGAACAAATTGCTCAGTTATTCTTTCAGAATGTATGGATGCATTTTGGGTTGCCCACGTCCATTTTTAGTTATAGATATTCTCGCTTTATCAGGAAATTTTGGTCAAGCTTATCGGGACTCATGGACACCAAATTGAAAAAGAGTACAACATTTCATCTGCACACAAATGGCCAAACAAAGTCGGTGAACAAAACAGTGATACATCTTCTTCATGGGTATTACAACAAGCATCCTAAGTTGTGGGATGAACATTTGCACTATATTCAACATGCTTACAATCGGGCCAAGCATTCGTTGACTCAAACATCACCATTTAAGGCATGCTTGGGATACTCGCCCAAATATCCTTTAGGTTTTATCTTTGGGAAATATGTTGCTAATGATGGTCATAGTGACATAGACAAAGATAAAATATTCATTGAACAAGTTCAATTAGTACATCAAATAGTTCAAGAATAGTTGGAGAAGAGTCAAGTCAAGTCAAGTACAAGTAAAGACATGATAAGCATCACGTAGATCACAATTTCCAAGTCGGTGATGAATTTTGGCTTCACATTAGCAAAGAGAGACTCCAAGGAGAAGGTAAAAAGCTAAAACCAATTCGATATGGTCCATTCAAAATTCTAGAAGAGATTGGTAATAATGCCTTCAGGTTTGATTTTCCTTCATATATGCAAATTTATGTAGTTGTTAATGTTGATAATTTAAGGTTGTATCAGCCTCCTTTGATTTAAGATCAAGGAGAGAATGTTTAGATTCCTTCTGTTGAATATTTATCTTCTGAATATCTTGAATAATTGCAGCAAGAAATTATCCTTGACAAAAAAATAAGGACTTTAAAATGAGGGAACGTGGAGTACCTTCGTGTGCGGCTCATGGGAAAAAATATAAGAAAATCCAAATGGATTGATATTGGAAGGGTGAGGGAATTGTACCTTGATTTGTTTGTTAAATGAAAGTGATATTTTGGGGTCCAAAAGCTTCCAGTTGGGAGGAATGATCTAGTGGATCAAGAAAGTGCTAAAAATTCAAAATTAACAGATTGGCTCGAAACTAGTTCCAAAGCGTAGATCGCATCACCATGAGTCCAACACAACTCATTTCACTCAAATCCAATATCGGATGCTCTCAATATCGTGTTCTATCCATTTTGGGAAACAAAAACAAAAATTGAATTTGCATTGTAGGGATTCCCAGTCAAAATTCCATGTTGTTGACTGAACCATGAAATGGTAGGGTGAATGGTCCTCCATCGACTAATTCTTAGTTGACAAATGCCATAATCTTATTGGTGCGAGATTGGTTGAATTTCATTAGTTCAAATTTTGACGTGGAAGCCCAATGAGGGAGTGCCACATGGGCCAACAAGTGGCTGCCACATGGCCTCCTCTTGGTCAACCAAAATTTGGTTATGGAGACGAGAATCTCACGAGATTCAATCATCGGACCTCTCAAATACCAACAAATACCTCCGCCAATTATCCTACGATGGTTCTTAACTGTTATAGGAGACACACGATATTTAAATTTTATGAAGGTTTCAATTGGGGATGGGGACCATGGTTAACCCTTGACCCTAGTACACAACCAAGGTCAAGGGCTAACCATGACCCCGAAACCACATATTAAACGAAATTCAAGGTTTTTCAATGTATATCAGTGGAGGAGGACCATACCATATGACACCACTGCAACCATAATACATAACCCATATGCCAAGGTTTGATGTAGCGGGTTGGTTGGTGGTTACGATGGCGGTTTAAGTCTTTGAACGAGAGTTCAAATATGTAGCAGGGTCTCCACATGGTTCCTACCTTGAGCAGGGTTCCGCTAACCCTAACACACCATCCAATCACCATTCAAACCCGATTTTGCAAACTAGAGGGAAGTTGTACTAGGTTCCAAGGTTAACAACGGGAAAGAGGCCACTTGGTGAAAAAATAGCCAGATAAAGTGTCAACTGGCATGATTAAGGAGGAAAATATTTTCACCCAGGGTGGTGGGAATCTCACCAGCATGGGGTGAAATTGTCACTGTGGCCGCAAAAGGCATAATTTGTAGAAGATACTGCAAGGAAGTGAAAATTGTGGAATGGTTAGTAGAAAAATTCATTGGATCATAACTCATTTATTTTTTGACATTTTTTGCAGTAGAAAGAGCCTAGCTAAGGGTTTTTTACTGTTTTGGAGCCATTGGATACATTTTTTTAGCATTCTAAGCTCTATAACTTGTTTTAAGCACACTTATTTGAGCATAATGAAAGAGGCCCAACCATTGGAAGCTCGACCAAGAGATGTAGCCCAGGAGGGGTGAACTCCCTCATCATTTTTTTGTGTGTATATTTTTATGGTACTGATGTCTTATTTTTTTATGTAAACTGAGTTTTAAAGCATGTTAATGTGTTAATGAAATTGACATAAGTGTTTAAAAACCATAATATTTTCACTTGCAAATTTTACAATAAATCCTCAAGCTTTCAAATACATATCAATTTGGTATTAGAGCTTTGGTTATTTTTTTTTTGAGGGTTTAAGTTGTTTGCAAGTGCTTCTAATTATTACAAGGCTGAAGCTCAAGAGAGTAGAAGGAAATCTTGTGGTTTCAATTCCTCAAGTTAGGTCAAGGACAAGGAGAGCACAATTGTCGAAATCTCCACCACAAATTTCACTTCAAGTTGCACTTGAAGCTTCAAAAAGCATGTCACGTGAAGGAGAGCCTAAAAATATGTCAAAGGATGAAAAGGATTTTAGAAAAGAATTATTTGACATGACACAAATGGTGAAATTTCTCTTTGAAGATATAAACACAAGGTTACAAGGTGAGAGCTCCAATCCTCAAAAGGGAGATAAGTATTCAAGAGGAGATGGAGGAGATGGGGAAAAGAGTCCAAAAGGTAATGGAGGTAATGGTGATAAACCACCTTTGACACCACCATTCTCTGCGCCTCCATCCTCACCACCATATTCACCATCATCATCTTCTACATCAATCGCTTCTTAAACACCTCCACATTCTCCAAAGGGACATGGTAAAATTCCATTGTTGAAACTTGACATAAAATTTGAATTTCCTATGTATAATGGATAGGTGAATGTCGAGAGATTAGATAATAAGGTTCGTCAACTTGAAGTGTATTGCAGGCTAAAAATAATCAAGGATGATGAGACCAAAATTCAGCTTGCTTCATTAATATTGGAGAGCAACACTTATTTGGTGGGAAGCCAAAACTCAAGAGGACATGAAGAAAAATGGTAAGTTCTTAACCTCTTGTAATGATTTTGGTTTCTGCATTAAGGAGAAAATTTTATCCATTAGCATACATGCAAAAAAATATCATGGATTGGAAAAAATTTAGGCAATAAAAGGGTCAAAATGAGCAAAGTTATACACAATAGTTTAGAAGAAGAGCATTGATATTGGATGTAGATTTTTCATCTCAAGATACTTTTCTGAAATGCATTGGAGGATTTCATAGCTATTTGAGACATACCATTCTCATGTTTAACCCTACAATTTTAGATGAGTTTTGTGTACATGCAACACATCTAGAAGCAAGAGGGTAAAATTTTCCAAAAGAGGGTAGAAAAAAGTCATTTAAAGGTGGATACAAAGGAAAGGGTGAGTTAAAAGGAAAAGGGAAGAATGATTCCATTAATAAAGAGGGAGAAAAATTAACATGCAAGCATTGTTCAAAGGATGGTCACGATGAATATCACTGTTAGAATCTTCATCCTAAGATCAGACACAAAATGTTTAACAACAAAGGAATGAAAAAGACAGCTGCAACTACACAACATGATTTAGGATCCGATTCGGGAGATGAAACAAATATCACAACTATGGGATCAAAAGGTAAGGAATCCATTGCTAGCAATAGTTCTTCAAATAGTCACAATGAAACTCAAATTGAATAAAAAACAATATAACTTTTCCATATTAGATTCATCTCAAAACATTAAAAAAAAAATTGACACTCTATTTGATAGTGGCTCACAAGAAAATCTCATTTCTCAAAACATTATCAAAAATTTGAATTTGGAAGCCATTCCACATCATAAACCATATCCTTTAGGTTGGGTGTGTGACAATGCAAAGTTTCAAGTAACTAGAAAATGCAAACTAAAATTCGCCATTAATGCAAACTTCATTGATGAGGTAGAGCTTGATGTAGTGCCATTAGACATATGTGGTATTGTTTTTTGAAGCCTACATATTTATGACAATAAAGCTATATTTTATCACCATGAACAAAAATATCACTTGTTCAAATATGGCATTGAGTACATTGTTAGAGCACATTGCAAGAAACTAAACCTTTCACTTGTGAATGTCGGACAAATGAAGAGACATTTTAACTCTAGAAAGAATTTCGTGCTTCTAATGATGAACCCCAAGCTTCAACCCCAACCTTGATGTTGATAATGAATCCTTTCAAGGTTGTGATTCAAAGTTGAAATATGATTTGGTTAAGGTTGTTAACCAGTAAGATGAGATGTTTTAGTAGCCCGAGGGATTTCCTCCCAAGAGAGAAATCCAACATGAAATCCAATTGCAGCAATATTGTCCTCTTCCTAACATTGGCATGTACATGATGTGAGTGATGGAAAATTAAGAAATAAAAAAAAATATCCAAGAGTTTCTTGACAAGGGGATCATTCAACCAAGTACTTCGCCATGCGCCTCACCTATTGTTTTGATGAAAAATAAATATGGAACATGGCACATATGTGTGTAATTTCGTGCATTAAACAAGATTACGGTAAAGAACTATTACCCACTTCCTAGAATTGATGATTTACTTGATCAATTGAAATATGTTGTGTATTTCACTAAGTTCGACTTGAGGAGTGGCTATCATCAAATCATAATCATTGAAGGAGACATATGGAAGACAACATTCAAAACAAAGCAAGGTTTGTTTTAATGGTTGCTTATGCCCTTTTGGATTTTTTATGCTCCTGATACTTTCATGTGTGTAACGAATGATGTATGGAGGCCTTTTCTAGATGACTTTGTGATAGTATACTTAGATGACTTATTAATTTTCAGCAATTCTCGTGAAGAACATGTCATGCATTTAAAGCAAGCATTAGATGTCTTGAATAAAGAACAATTGTTTTTAAAGATGTCGAAATGTGAATTTGGAAAAACTTCTTTAGTCTACTTGGGTCATATTGTTGGAAGAGGGGAGTTGAAAATAGATCTCTCCAAGGTTGATGTCATTTTGAATTGGCCAAGGCCCAAAACAATGACATAGGTTAGAATGTTTCTGGGAGCAACCTAATATTGGAGAACATTTATTACTAACTTTTTTTCTATTGCAACTCCATTCCATGCATTGAAAATTGTGAAGTAGGTTTTTCAGTGAGGAGGTAAACAACAAAAATAATTTGATGCATTAAAGGAAAAGATCATTTCAGCTCCTGTACTTGCACTTCCTGACTTGAGGCAGTCATTTGAGATGCAGAATGATGCAAGAGACTATGCCATGGGTGCAGTCCTAATGAAACATGGTAAGCCCATATGTTTTCATTATGAAACTTTTAATGGTGCAGTGATTAACTATCCTACATATGACAAGGAATTGTATGCATTAGTGCAAAGTGTGAAAAGGTGGAAACACTAATTTATGGGTAAGGAAACAATCATTCACATGGATCATCAACCATTGCACTTTCGATGGATGGTATTTCTTCAACAATTCTAGTTGCTGATAAGGTATAATAAATGCATATATAACAAGGTTCTTGATATTATTTCTATACCAATTGTTAGTGCATCCATTATTCTTAAGCATAATTCTGTCATGCATGAGAGCTATGTTGAATGATATGCTTTAGATAGTGATTTCAAAGATGTATATAAGACTTTGTGTCAAGGGCAGCAAGTAGAGGAATTGGATTATCATGTGCATGATAACTTGTTGTACCATATTAGAAAGCTTTGTATTCCATAGGGAGAGAGAGTCAACATCATAAGGGAATCACATTCTTCTCTTATTGCTGGTCATTTCGATGTAGGTAAGACTATGGCACAATTACAGAGGTATTGTTATTGACCTTGTGTGCTTGAAAGTGTGTTATGATTTTTAAGAGGATGTTCATTAGGAGTTGTCAGTAAGGCTAGCAATAGAAATATTTGATTATATACGCCACTTGATGTACCTTCTCATCCATGGGTGAGTGTTTCTATGGATTTTGTAGGAGGTCTACCTATGTCTAGGAAAGGTCATGATTATATCTATGTAGTTGTGGATGGGTTGAGAAAAATGTGTATTTTGATGCCCTGTAAAAAGTAGGTTACAGCTGAATAAACTATTCAATTATTATTTTAGAATGTATGGGTGCATTTTGGGTTTCCCACATCCATTGTTATAGATCGATATTCTTGCTTTGATGAGAAATTTTGGTCAAGATTGCGGGGACTCATGGACACCAAATTGAAAAGGAGTACAACATTTCATCTTCAAACAAATGGCCAAACAGAGGTGGTGAACATAATGGTGATACATTTGTGATAGATCATAGTTTCCAAGTCGGTGATGAAGTTTGGTTTCACATTAGCAAAGAGAGACTCCAAGGAGAATGTAATAAGTTGAAACCAATATGATATGGTCCATTCAGAATTCAGGAAAATATTGGTTATAATGCCTTCAGGTTGGATTTGCCTTCATATATGAAAATTTATGCAGTTGTTAATGCCATAATTTAATATTGTATGAGCCTCCTTTGATTGAAGATTAAGGAGAAAATGTTCATATTCCTTCAATTGAATATTTCTCTCTTGAATATTTTGAAGAATTACAGCAAGAAACTATCCTTGAAAGAAAAATAAGGACTTCGAAACGAGGGAATGTGGAGTGCCATCGTGTGGGGATCAAGGGAAAAAATCCAAGAAAAGCCAAATGGATTGAGATTGGAAGGGTGAGGGAACTGTACCCTCATTTTTTTGTTAACTGAAACTCATATTTTTGTGTCCAAAACCTTCTAGTGGGGAGGAATGATCTAGTGGATCAAGAAAGTGCATAAAATAAAAAATTCTCATATTGGTTCATCTTGGGCATCATCTGTCTCCACATGTGCATCTGTACATGCAGCATCAGCCTATGAGGCTACCGAACAAAAGTAGGCCTCGTCTCTGGAAACCTCTCAAAAAATAAACAAAATATATCTCAAGAAAAAGGGAATTTGACCCTTCCTTGTGCATGAGCATGACATTTATCTAAATTTGTATAGAACTGCTGCAAAAAAATGGCAGATCAACTCACAAGGCGTGACTCCTATCCTAAAGAATCAACATAAAATAGAAGTGGGAAACTAATGTGTTTCCTGTTGCTGGTGTTGTGTGAAATGGTCGAAATCAGAAGTGAGAGGCACCTCACCTCCTCACTACTAAATGAAGCAATACGTAACTGACCTCTGAAGACCTGAAAATATGAAGAAGAAAATATATCTATGCTAATGTATCTCTTGGAGTACACCAACTGACTCCCTACTGCATAGCCAACTGGAACCTTTGGGAACAAGATAAAATCCACCCCTCCCCTCGACAGGCCAGTAATGAAATAGATGTCCTCCTTAGTGGGTGCGTACCACTGATTAAGACCAACCCAGAAAGCCTGTAGGTGGGCATTCAACGAGCGGATAAGATGTCGTAAAAACACACTATTGCCCTTTAGGGATGTAGCCTCGTCATAGAAATTGAGGAGGCCTACCTACCTTAGAAGCCCCTGGGTAGCTGTTGTAATAGGGTGAGGGTATGCATCTCTCTCCCTCTCTTGTGCCTCCCATAGGTGAACCATGTTATACTGGTCTGCCTGTTGTTGCTGTTGTTCCCTCTCTTCTCTCCTTTCACGTTGCTGAATGATTGGCATATTAAATACAATTTTTTTATTAAATGAGATATGTATTCAAGAATATATAAATATAAATTTTCTTGAGAGAAAAAAAAAATAGTCAGTGCGCCACAAAAAATAGGCATGCACCGGTAACAGTGCATATTTTTTTTTTCATGCGCAAGAGGCGGTGCAATAGAAAATTTGCAGTGCACTAGAGGCGATGCACCTGCAAATTTTCAGCGCACCTCCCTCCTCGCATTGTTCCAAATTAAATGGTGCGGTGGTATAACAAACCGCACCATTGATTATGGACCAATGTCGAGAGGGCGGTGCGCTGACCAAACTATACGCCCCGAGGTGTATAGTTTTTTCAGTGCACCACCCTCCTGACTTCACTACATAGTCAATAGTGTAGTCTTTTACCAGACTGCACCGTTGATCATGTCAAACTGCTGGAATGTGGCGCGCTGACAAAACTACCACCCCCCCCCCTCCCCGAGGCAGATATTTCTGTCAACGCACTGCATTCCTACTATTTGAAAGGGTCAATGGTGCGGCCGAGTAACCAACTGCACCAGACTGGGTTGTTTTAGTTTTGGCACGGGGTTTTAGGATGCATCGGTGCATAATTTGTAAATCACTGGTGCGCTAAAGTAATCAAACGCACGTGTCGAGTTTGTACTAAGTGCACTGTGTCCCGATGTGCCAATGTTTTGTGCACACCGGTGTTGTCTCTAGTTGAATGCACCAGTGCAGTTTAGGATGATAAACGCACTGGAAGAAAAACATCCACAAAAATCTCCACTTGCCAACTTACTCTATTAACTTGCACTACAAATGGATGTCTGGGATATTTTTGTAAAGGGTTCCTCAAAAACATCCGCTAAAGGGTCTTTTCCTTGTAGTGACCCTACGGAAGAGGGATTAGGCATATATAAGCCCCAACCTCTCGTCTTTTCTCATTTTATTTATAATTTCATTCACCTATGGTTAGGAATTTTAGACAGTAGGGCACTGATGTTTAGGAAAACATATTTATGGATTGATGGCTATGTAGCTTTAAGTTCAAGCCTACCTTCCGGCAAAATATCTCTAAGCCTATGCTTTGTTTTCTTTTGAATTGTTTATTTTTTAAATTAAGCACCTGGCCTATTCTATAAAAAATTATACAAATGTTACAACTCTTTGATCATGACAACCTATTTCATTTCCTAGTCAGCTTCATGTTATCTGATTTACATAGTAGAATGTTGACGTCACATCAACTAAATGGACGATGCTCTAATGATTAAACTACTATGGATGGCATTTCTAAATTTTTAATCATGTAATATTTGTCTACAAGTGGCACAAAAAACTATGTTTTCATATTTTATGCAACTAATTGACCATTCTACACATTATTTTATACATTCATACACACTCACACTAAACAGTCCAAAGACTCTTCTCTCGAAGGATATTTTGGGAAGGAGAGCTACCTCTCGCACTCCCAACTTCCTTTTATACTCTATCAACACTAGTCACACATGATAATACCAAACCTACCCTAGTTCATTCATGTTTCAATCAGATTAATAGCAGAACTTGAAGACTACTCAACTCATTTTAAAAATTTCAATAAATAAATAAATTCCAAAAAATGAACATCTTGGCAAATGCAAGGCCTTTTCACATATACTATTTCACTGACCAACTTAATTATTTTAGCCATTAAACTCATTACCATTATAGAAAATACATACCTCTGGCAACTTTCACAAACCTCATTTCCTTATTTTCTCACCTTAATCATTAATATTGAAATAAGTAACTCAAAAGACAAGAAAGGAAAAAAAAAAAAAAACAAAGAAAATCATCAACAAGACAAACCTGATACAGTTGTGCAGGTGACTCACTTTGTTTTGATTGATTTTCAACTACACAAAAATAAGAGTACAACCCCATGCCAACTATAGCAATTAATATTCCAAGAATATTCTGCCAACTAAATGGATCATGAAGTAATATGTAGCCAAACGCCAGAACCAAGAAAGTCTTCAAGTGCCTTGGAACTTGATATGTGACTGGAGATGTCTTTCCAAACACGAGGAATGTATTGAAGTTGATAGATATGTAGATCAAACAGGATAAAACAATGAAAATCTATAAAAATTATTAGGAAACAATCGTTAGTAATTTGATGAAAATAAACATAATACACATAATAACTTATAGGGATACTCTAGGTCCAACAAAACCTTACAAACCATAAAAGTTAGAACATAACCCTACATAAAGATTAGAATATAAAATATAATGAATTGAGAAGAAAAAAAATTGATAAATGGAACTAATAATTAGAGGAAAAATCTAATAATTAATATACAACTCACAAGTCCTCACCTATCAGGTGAGAATAGATAATGTTTTGGCTTCCCACCATCAACAAAATCATGTGTCATGACTTGATAGCTTACTAGAAATGATTCATGCTTCACCTAATCCCATTTCAGCACATATGTTATTGGCATACACAATCACAATGTTACCGAGAATCAAAGTAGCAACCAACCAAAAAATAATGTAATAGTGAGGTTATAACAACATAAGCATGGCAAGTTAAACTTCCATCATTGAAAAAGTTGAGACTTTAGAATCATACATAAAACATCTTTCAATGCCTATGCTAACCTTGAATGTATGGGAAGTCATGATCTTCTCGTGTAACATCGTCAAAAGCAAGTTCTATGACATTCTCAATGAACATTGTAGGAAAAAATTTTGATTTTGGATTTCTATCAAAGAAAATACATCATTAGTTTAACTTATCTTTCCAGTAACAGGATAGATAGCAGAATTTCTCTTATCTGTTCCTCATGTCTACAACAATAACCAAATATGGCTTTACAGAAATATATTCAAGTAACAGTTTTGAACCTAGGAATAATGGCACTAGAAGAAATTAACCGATGAGCATATTCTTAGCGTGTACTTAGGCCACGAGGTTCAACACCATCTTCCACAACATGAAAAGTGAAGAGATAAAAATTGATGCAAGTGATTAGAATGATCACACAAAGCCCCCGTAACTGAGATACATTTACATCTATCCTACAAATATTTCTCCAACCAAAATATAAGAAACCTCATTTCATCAGAAAAACAACCAAATAACAAATAATATTTGCGCGAGAACTCTTCCAATTACCAAAAAGGAAGGAAACACAATTCAAATTTAGAAACACTCAACATCAACATAACAAATAAAGAAGACACCATCAAACTTAATCCCTTGTTATGTGAGACACTTTATTCTGTAATTATTTGCGTCTCAAACCTAAATTTAATTAAATCACATAAGATCATTGTTTTGATTCCCACCTTCCTTTCAGTCACCCATGTTTGAAGGTCGTTATCATATAAAAACACCCAAAGTTAAATTCTAATGTCATCAATTTGCAAGAAGTTCATATCTCTATACCATGGATTACTAGTTAACGCATCTTTGCAAATCATGTAAGAGTACAATTAAGGGTATTTTATGTTCCTTTTATGCCTTCTATTTTATCTGTGGCATTATAATGAGAAAATTTACTATTTAATTTAAGATGAATCAATTATTGTCTAAGAATGGTTTTTGATTAATGATGGCAGACAACAATCAGTCATAAAACAAGTAAAAACCCTCCACCTGGTGACTCCACTAATTTTCCATTGACTCCACTAGGAAACTTACCCTATCATCAAAACATTAAACAATACCCAGTCAATAATACTTTGTGATTTAAGTATATCTTTCACAGTTTGGTTTGTGTCTTAATACTGCTATACCTCTTAAAAACCTTTCTGACTTGTTGGGTCCAAAATCCTGGCTTCTAGAAGAATCCATACTAGATCCCATCCTGACCCAAATCCTCCTGCAATAGTTGACAATCCTGAGAGCATCCTTAGGAAATATCCTACATCTGAAAACCCAACTATTGACAGACCAATCCACAGAGAAAGTTCTTTCCCTGAGAACCTTATAAAAATGCAAAATACCCAAGTTGACTTACCTGATACAAGAAGCTTATCTAGAACCAAGTCACAAAGTGGTATAGACCAGATAAACCTTGAGCTTGTAGACTCACAACAAAGTAGTAGTAGGGAAGCCTCCCCTTCCACTCCTCTTGATTTCCATTTTCTCCAAAACTTTGGCTTCTCTCATCCTACATCTGCTCAACATCACCTAGCTGGTCCAAGTACTTCAGCTACACCCACCCATACATCCACTGTTCAAACCACTCCACTTCATCACCTTCCTCCACTTTTTAATCCTCCATTGTTTCCACAAGCTCATAACATGGCAACATGGTATGCTCCCTTAGTCCTTCCTTTACCTTGAGTCACTCTACCACAGGACTGTCAGTCCAAGATTCCATTATATGATGCTAGTAGTTCTACTACAGCTCAACAACATGTGGATAGAATGAATGACTACTTTGACAGACAAGAAATAGATGATGAAACTGTGAAACTTAGAATGTTTGCTCAAAGCTTAGGGGGAGAAGCAAGAAAATGGTTCAAAGGCTTAACCCCTAACAGTATTAATGATCTTCCTGCTTTTCATCAACTGTTCCTAAACAAATGGGAATTCAAGAGAAATCCCCTTCAAATCCTATCAGAATACAATGACCTTAAAAGAAATGTTGGAGAGAGTGTCCAAGATTATTACACTAGATTCAATAGTGTTTATAATGCACTCCCTCCACAAATTAAACGCCCACAAGGATTAGCCTTAATGAAGTTTCATGAAGGATTTGACCCAGACATGTGTTATAAATTAAGGGAGAGAGAACCCCTCACATTAGAAGATATGCAGAAAGGGGCAGTAAGTGTAGAAGCTAACCTAAATGCCATAAGGGCTAGATTGAAAGCAGAAAAAAAAGGTTACCTACAAATATGAAGCTAGACCCTTCACATCAGATTCCAAAATTGATAGTCTGGTTTGAACTATGGAGATGATGATGGAGAGAATTAACATGAATGAGAGAGCTTATCCGAAAGAAAACCAAACAACTCCTCAAAATAAGAATCAAAATCAGAACCAAAACTTTAGGAGGAATCCCCCTCAAACTAGACAAAGAGGCCCTGATCGGCAAGTCAGACCTCCTTTTCAACAAAACTATGCTGATGAAGATGAGGGAGTGACTGAAGAAACAGAGGGAAATCACATAAACTTATTGGGAGTAAACAATGAGGATATTGTTTTCCTCAATGAAGAAGAACAAGGCATATATACACCTTATGATGAAGAAAGCCCAGAGTCTGAAGATTACAAACAAGGGTTTGAAAATGCTATAATGGAAGTACACGGACAATATGACCTTAGGAGTAAAAAGAATCAATACACTCCCAAAAAGAAAACGCCTGAAATTTCTGCTAGAAACAATTCTGAAAACATTTCTAAAAAGATAGCAGTATACAACAAAACAATGACTTAAAGTTCTGATAAAAACAAAGGAAAAAATAACCAAGTCAACGAAAAACATAATGATGAACAAAGTAGCACTAGAAACTCAGCTAATGCCCCTAGTAAATCTATTTTAACTGTTGTTCATAATAAAAACAAGTAAGCTGAATTTGCTGAGAAAACAGTGACTAAGAAGGATGATTTAAACATTTCAAAAGCTTAGATACCTTTCAGCATAAAGAGTGAAATTGCCAAAATCAAGATCCCTATCCCTCTTACTGAATTAGTCACCCAAGATGTATATAAAACCCAAATTTTAAGAGCTTTAAACATAGGAGAACAAACTGATTCTGTTAATGTAACTGATGATCAACCTGAGCTTCTATTTGGACCAGAAGTAGAAGGAAAATTTCAAGAGGGAGGTGTTCCTCCTTTTTATATCAGTCTAAACATTCACACAGACCTTGACTCATTCATTCTTTACAATGATGAAAATCTTAATGAGTAAGGAGAAGGGGATATAAAACCAACAATAGAAAAAGAGGAATGAAAGAAGGAGCAGCTGGAACAGTTTATTAACTCAGAACATCATAGCGAACATAATGAATATCATAGGCAACAAACCAACCACCAACATAGGATTGATCATGAAAAACAAGATAAAGCTCAATATAGTGAAAACCTTGAGGAGAAAAGTAAAAATGAACATAGTGCAGATCCTAAAAAACAACATAGTGACTGCCACAATGAACAGAACAAAGAGGACATAAATGAATTCAATGACAAATCTAAAATTGAACCTCTTTGGAGTATGAGTTTTGATGGGTCTTGTAGCAAGGCTTGTTTAGGAGCTCACATATGGGTGTATAACACAAAAAAACTATCATGCTAAGGGCCATTCATAAAAATTAAACTTTCAATGCACCAATAACATAGTTGAATATGATGCTTTCCTCTTAGGATTGCAATTATTGAAAAAACTAGAACCCAAGAGGATAATTGTTCATGGATACTCCGAACTAATTATTAAACAAGTAAATGGATAATATATTGCCAAGCATCCAAGGTTACAAGCATATAGAGATGATGTTGTTGACCTCTTGAAAACATTCACAGAATATGAGCTTAACTTTATCCCTAGAAACCAAAACATCCTTGACAATGGTTTAGCATTTGCTGCTAGTACATGTCAAAAACCTTATGAGAGACAACAATACACAATCGAAGTCAAATATATACCAACAGTCCCTGATAATATCAAATACTGGCAAGTCTTTGAAGGAGATAAACAGATAGAGGATTTCCTACATTCCAGAAATGGGTTTGAAATGATCAATTCAGACTCAGAGTATGAAGAAGATTGTCCTACTGAGGAACAAACTTATGAAGAAGAAACTCTTAACATTGCTGATATAAATCTATTAACTAAACAACACCCATAGAAGATAGAGAAGAGCACTAATTTAGAGCAAGAAGATTATGAAGTGCTGTAATCTAACACTGATAACTTGCCAAAGGGAATGGTGCCTCTAGAAGAATTTTTTGACTTTAATGATGTTGCCAAAAAGCCTAAAATGGAACCCACTGAAACTGGAATAGAAGAGTGCAATATAGGTAGTGAACTAAAACCCAAGGTGATTAAATTATCCAAAACACTGATAGCTCATATAAAACTGAAATATCTTGATCTTTTTAGAGAATTTTCTGATGTTTTTTCTTGGAGTTATGAGGACTTAAAATTATATGATACAGAGATAATTCAGCATAAGATGCCTCTCAAAGAAAACCAGAAACCTTTTAGACAAAAATTGTGCAGAATAAACCCTGTGTAATTACCCCTGGTTGAGAAGGAAATCAAGAAAATGTATGATGTTGGAATCATAGTCCCAGTGAGATACTCAGAGTGGGTGTCCAATCTTGTATCTGTGAGGAATAAAATAGGAGAGATAAGGCTTTTTATAGACTTTAGAAACTTAAACAAAGCTTATTTAAAAGACAACTACCCCTTGCCCAAAATGGATCATATCTTACAAAGGGTAGTAGGTTCTAAAATAATTTCTTTGCTAGATGGATTTTCATGATATAACCAAGTGCTAGTACATCCTGGTGATCAACTTAAGAAAACTTTCACTACACCTTGGGGAACTTTCATGTATGTGAAAATTCCCTTTGGTTTAATGAATGCTGGTGCTACATTCCAAAGAGCCATGGATATTTCTTTCTCAGAAGAGATAGGCTTCTTCATTGTAATATATTTAGATGACATCACTGTCTATTCCGAAATAGATGAAGAACACCTTGCTCACTTAGGAACAGTCTTTGAAAAATGTAGAAAGTATGGTCTATCCTTAAACACCAAGAAAACTTTATTTGGCCTCTAAGAAGGCAAACTTCTAGGCCATATCATATCTGAAGAGGGAATAAAGATAGACCCAAAAAGGATTGAAGGAATATTGCAAATAAATCATCCTAGAAATATCAATGAACTGCAATATTTCATTGGAAAGATTAATTTCTTAAGAAGGTTCATACCAAACCTTGCTAAAATCCTTAGAAATATAACAAACATGCTAAAAAGGGAAACAAGATTTAAATGGACCATTGAGGCAAATAAATCCTTTGAATTGGTTAAAAAAGCACTTACCCAAACAATAGTTCTCATTAGCCCTAATTTTAACAAAGATTTCTTCATATTCTCCTTTGCATCAGAACACACAGTTGTTGTTGTCCTACTTCAGAAAAACATAAAAGGACAAGAGCAACCCATTGCATTTTTCAGCAAAGCATTAAGAGATGCACCCCTGAAATACAACATAATGGAAAAACAAGCTTTTGCCTTAATGAAGGCCTTGAAAGATTTCAGAGTTTACATTTTACAATCACACATCATTGCCTTTGTTCCACACACAGTTGTCAAAGACATTTTAACACAAGATCCTGATGGAAAAAGAGGAAAGTGGATTGCTGTTATATTAGAATATGATTTAGAAATCAGACCCACTAAACTGGTGAAAGGACAAGGACTTGAAAAACTTATGGCTGAATCAAATCTCAAAGCCCTAGATATGAATATGGTTGATGTTTTAGAGAAACAAGAAGAATGCACAGCCCCTCCTGTTGAAGAAGTGTTACTGAATTCACTTTTATGTTGATATTTTATATGTGCTTTTCTATCTTAATGTTCCTCCTAGTTTATCTAAGACAAAGGCAAGGTTCTTGAAGTTAAAATCTGTCAATTACTGCATTATAGATAAATGGTTATATTGGAAAAATTCTAGTGGTATATTGCTTAAATGTTTGCCTGAGAATGATGCAGAGAATATCAAGCATGAGTTTCATGAAGGAGAATGTGGAGGCCATCTATATTGGAAAACAACTGTCAATAAAATCCTTAGAGCTGGTTATTATTTTCCCACCCTCTTCCAAGACATCCATAAATTGGTAGTTTCCTGCCACAAGTGTCAAATCTTTGAAGACAAAAGAAAACTATTACCCTTGCCTCTACTTCCTATATTTGTTGAAGCTCCTTTTCAATAGTGGGGCCTAGACTTCATTGGGGAAATTCATCCTTCTTCATCTCCCCAACATAAGTGGATTCTAACGGCAACTGATTACTTTACAAAATAGATAGAGGCCATCCCCTCCAGAACTTCCACTGAACTAATCATTATTAAATTCCTTGAAAACCATATTTTGTCTAGATTTGGTTGTCCTAGAAATATTATCACTAACAATGTTGTTGCCTTTAGATCCAAGAGGATTGTGGACTTTTGCCACAAATATCATATCACATTAGGTCATTCCACAGCTTATTACCCTCAAGGTAATGGGTTGGATGAATCCTCAAAAAAAAGTTTGATAAACATCGTCAAGAAATTATTGGATGGGAATCAAAAGTCATGGCACAAAAAGCTAGTACATGCATTATGGGCAAACAGGTTAACATGCAAGAAATCAATCAGAATGTCTCCCTACCAGCTAGTTTATGAAGCAGATGCAATTTTTCCAACAAGCCTAGGTGTGCCAATCATGAAACTGATCCAAGAAGTATAGTCTGAAGAAATGACATAATAAGAAGGATAAATCAGATTACAGTTCCAACAAACTAGAGAAGCGGTCTACAATAAAACACAATTAGTGCAAGAAAACATCAAGAAGCAATTGGATAAAAGGACAAAATAAAATGATTTCAACATTGGTGACAAAGTGCTCAAATGGGACTCAAGAAAAGAACACAAAGGAAAGCATGGTAAGTTTGAAAATCTATGGAAAGGTCCCTACATCATCCACTCTACCAGAGGCAACAATGTATTTTTCTTACAAGAGATGGATGGAACATAACTTTTTGGAGGTCCTGTTAGTGGCAGGATGCTCAAACATTATTTCCACTAGTCTTGCCTGGTCTAAGAGCTCTATCCATTGTATATAACATTGTTTGGAGAAAATATCAAAGAAAAATGAATAAAAAAATAGAAAAACAAAGAAAAAGAGGGCATAAAAAGAAAAGGTACAACCCCATACAAAAAAGAGTATTGCTGAAAGTGTGCAAGTCCAAATGCCATTGTTTGAGGAAAGAAGCCTTATTTTAGTCATACAGCCTAATCATGACTAAATGAGTTTTAAATTTCTGCTGATAGGTTAGTGAATGAGGATTGGCCAAACTATCTAAACTTCACTTGTCAGTATATTAGATTAGATTAGGAAAAGAAATTGGTTCCAAAGCTCAAAAATCTGAACCAAGAAAGGAAGAGAGGGATAAAAAGTAAATTCCAGATTTCAACCCTCAAAATTTTGTGTTAAATTTCTGAAAAACAAATTCTGTATGCGGACTTGTACAAAGTATCACTACTCATAACAAATTAGACAATCTAATCTTGATTTGGTTATGTTTTCAATTTTCTGTTTTAGACTAGAGAATAAAAATCTGTCATACAACTTAATCTTGACAGATGGTTAGAGTAGGTAGAGAAATAAATGAGTTCATCAGCTTAATCTGAACTCTTAGATGATATAAGAGTAGAATTTATTAGTTTCTTATTTTCAAAAGAAAATGATGTCAAGGGTTGGCTAATTCAAATGCACCCAATGAAGAAAAAATGTTAGAACAAGTAGGATGGGTAAGTAGAAGTTGAGTTGAATTTAATCATGATATGATTCAGATGCTGAAAAATCACTTCTTCAAAACAACACATCATCAAATTATAAAGGAGTTCTGTCAAGTTGCAAATCAAGGCACTGGTCTACTTATTCCAGAGATTTGATCTCTGAGGTTCTTGACACCTCCTAAAGGAGCTGCCCTCCCCAATTGGACCCACTGTTAGCCATCTATAACTTTGTTGATGTCAAAAGAGGACTAAATATTAATTTTGGATTTCTAGAAACAGTATTTGAGAAACAATGTGAGTTCTAGAAATCTCACTGCCTTCATCATCCTAAGTTTGACTATTTTTTTTGAACTTTCCTGTCTTTTTCCTTCTCAAATGTTCGCCCTGCTGCTCTAAAGAAACTCCATTTTCCAGTCCTAATTTCTTCATTCATCACTCCATTGACACCCTCATTAATTCCCCTTTTTCCCTTTGAAAACCCCTAAAAAACCCTCCCTCATTCACCATTTTCTTCTAAAAAACCTTAAAATCAATATAAAAAACCCTTTTTACATTGTTTTAGCCTAACTTCTAAAACCTATCGGATCCTCTAAAAACCTTGCAAAACTCAGATTTTATGTTAAAAACCCACTTTTTGTGAGAAAGACCTTTAAGCCCCTTTTCAGCTTAAAAACCCAGCCCCCTTAGCCATACGACCCTAACCCCGACCTTCCGCTATTTTCTTAAGCACCTCTCCGCTTAAGCCCTAGCCCCCCCCTTTTTTTTTACTCCCACATGACCATGACCCTCCACCTATTCCTAACCCCTTCCACCATATAACTACAGCTCCGCTCTTTCATTTTATTTAAACCCCCAAACTTATAAAAAACCCACCCAAACCTTCGAAAACAATTAAAATGCAGGCCCACTTCTCTTCCAACTGCTCAGTTTATCATGCGATCTCCACTGTTGATCAGGATCTATTCCCCCAATCCAATGGTCATCCCGTCTCTTAACCCAGCCACAGAATACCCGACAACCTATTCACGTCAGCATGTTGGGCCCCACCTTCCACTTAACCTTTCTGAACAACTGCAGCCTGCCACCTATCATTGGGCTCCACCCCCAGACCTGTGCCCTGGTCCTAAAACCCTCAGCACTGTCGATTTCGCCTTTTGAGATCTGATGGCTAAAAATCATATGGTGCAAGATTTTACGCCGAAGCCAAACACTCCTAACTCGCGCGATAAAAGCAGTTTTGGCTCGGACATGCGTCCAATGCTAAAGTGGAATCGCGCAGCCTTCACCCAAAACCACTTACCGCTCTATGTCCGCGCAATAAACCACCCTTGTTTTCCCAAAAACGCCTTCCCCTCCTGTGCCAAAATTCAAATTTATTTGCCTTTTCACCTGGTTCCGCATATAGAACCTTCCCTCTGCATCCTCCCTTCCTCTGCAAACTTCCCCCTAACACCTCAGAAACCCCAAAAATATGTTTTCCCCCACCCACAGGTTTTTAAATTAACGATTGTTTGTGTTTTGTGCAGGATTTTAATGGCAGACAAGGGCTGAAAATGCTCTCCTACAGTCAAAAAGTGACAAACTAAACCTCTGGATGACGATCCAAGAGGTGAATTCATATAAAAAGAACCAGGGGTTCTGCATAAATATTAACCCTTGATGACTCATGATCATCAATGGGTTATAAACCCTTCGGCTGCAAAGAAGATCGCCTCCCTGCACATAGAACAAGCAAACAGTCAGAGAAGATATCAAAGGAAATGAAAAAAGTCGAAAGATTAAAGGGCTAATCATGTATCAAGAGAAAATACAAAGGATTAGCCAAAACAAATAGTGAATAAAGATAAATTAAAGGTTCAAAGGCCTAAACATAGTTTAATGATTAAAACAAAGGAAGATCAATCCAAAGATAGCTCTGAATGACTCAACAAAGGGACAATTACTTCTCCAAAGACAATTTTGCCACGTACAGCATTATTCCTTTCCATAAAGGCATCAGGCAGTTATTACACAGTCAGAGATATTTTAAAGCATCTCAACAGTTATTACAAAGTTATTTCCAAGCCTTAAAAGTCAAATATTTCAACTAAAATAACTCAGAAGTTAGGACAAAGTTATTATTTCAGAGTAACTCTTTCAAATATTTTTTTCCTTGGCCCTTGCATGGTCTCAAAGGTCAAAAATAATTAACTCTGTAATAAATAACATTTAGACACCCTAGATTGGCAGCAACTCCTCATTTTGCATATAAATATTGCATATGAGCTTCATTTTAAATGTTGGTTACTTGATGGCTATTGGATTGATTTCTACTGCTAAGCTAGTTGAGGAATGCTAGGTTGAACTGAAGAAATCTCTGAGCTGTAGAGAGCTATTGCACATGTAGTATTTTAACTGGTTTGATCATCAATAAGACAAGCATGTTCACAGGATCCTTGAGCTATATCAATTGTGAAGCTTTCCTAAATTGTTATTATTTCTCCTTATGTTTTCCATTATGTCTATCTTTCCCTGATAAAGAAACAGAAGTTTTAGATTAGGATTTTCTGTTTCAGCACCCTATTTTTGTATGTGTTCTTTATACTTATGTTTTCTTCTGCAAGGTCTGATTGGAAGATTCTTAATTTCCTTCGAGTTATATCTAGCTTGTTGTCTTGGGAATGATTCAATAGAGTGAAACCAAGGAAATTGTGGTGAACCCATGTTCCTTTGAGTAAGACTTGAGATATTGTTTTCAAAATCTTTCTTTAAAGTATACTTACTAAAGTCTAAAACCAGAGAGGTCTATGGTATGCCCTACCGTTTGGTCTGCCTTGAAATATTTCTTTGAAGAGTCTTTGAGAGTTTGTCAAAAGAAGATTAGATTATTTCTATTTGATCTTAGGCCGCTCTTATTGTTTCCTTATATGTTTTCTTTATCTGAAAGTAATTCTTGAATTATTGGATTGTTGTCTTAGAGGTTTTCTTATTAAAGTTTGTCCAAAGAAGTCTATGGTTTGCCCTGTCCTTTGGCTCGCTCCAAATAGTTACCTTAAAAGGCTTTTCTTGTCTAAGTAGAGCTAGAAGATTCTTAACTGAATATATCTTTGCTTCCTTCACAACTTATTATTGTTTCATATCATAACATAATCTAAAGAATCCACTTGATATAGTAAGCTTGCCCTATGAATACCCTTGTAGAGTTGATGAACAATTAAATCCTTTTTATGACTCCATATCCCAATGGATTAATGTTTTCTCATAGTCTATTTTTTTAGCTGAAACATTCCCTCAATTAGTCACACCATTGATCCTTCAATCTATCAATTAATCCAACCAAAAACAAACAAGTCCTTAGAACTTCATAACTAGCCTAAAATCTTAAACAAAGAGCACAAAGATATTTCAATTTAAAACACCTTTATAGAGAGATCCCTCTCTAAATCCAGGAAGGCTAGGTCCTAGGATTCCAAAGTGGTTCTGATGTGGCCCCTGCAGTGTTTGTTCTTGCCACTCTTGCAAATTACAGGGAGCCAACAACCACCTTCCTTTCAATCACTCATGTTTGAAGGCCATTATCATATAAAAACACCCGAAGTTAAATTCTAATGTCATCAGTTTGCAAGAAGTTCATATCTCTATACCACAGATTACTAGTTAATGCATCTTTGCAAACCATGTAAGAGTACAATTGAGAGTATTTAATGTTCCTTTTGTTCCTTCTATTTTATCTGTGGCATTATAATGAGAAAAATTATTATTGAACCAGATGATGAAATTACTTAGAATTAATGAAGACTAGCATTCCATCAACAAAGATGATTTTATGTTCATTATTTGCGAGACTATAATATGGGAAAATGTTCGAGCTTAGAGAGGATTAGGTGCATACTCCTATAAGAATAATACTAGTAAGCTCCAGTATTTTGTTTTATCACTCAAAATAGGAATGTTGAGTTGCATGTTTTCACATTTATGGGAAAAAGAACATGCATGGTTACTTCATGCATTGATTGAACATACAATTCTAAATGGGAAGTTATAAAAAAATTTGTAATTAGAGCACATAATTCTAAAATTCTTATCCTTCAAATTTTATTAAATGGTGATGCAAGAGATGGAAGCAATAGATTCACAAATCTCTAATAGAAATTTAAATTTACAGCAATGTCCAATAAAGGAGGATGATTGTGTCTTGGTCTAGGAGAGGCAGTTTAGGTCAAGGTTTTGTCAATATCTCTGTACTGATCAGGTGAAGAATATATAAGAAGAGATTTGAGAGTTTTCCCCTCAAGAGGAGTGGTTTTAGCCTTGGCTTGGAACCTAACTATTGTGTCACTGATGTTATTGTTTGGATGGTTGTCTGATGTATTGAACGTAATCATAATAATGACCGAAGATAATAATAATCATTAGGTGGCATTGACATCTCCTCGCCATAAAAATACCCAATGTCTGCAAAATATATATAACTAAACAAAAATAATTAGAAAATTTCATTAAATAGTTTAATAAAACAAGTTAAAGAACATGTTATAATAAATTTAAATAAAATAGTAGTATTACCTCTATCATCTGGCGGGTCATCATCTGTGAAGAGAATGTTGGCACGCCCTAGCCAATCCAAACCAACATAAGGACATGGGACTATAACGAAGGGGTGCTCATCAACAATATCTAGAAACTCCACTGCATCATGCGATATCCTCTCGGAAAACTTAGTCTCTCCCCTCTTGGGCATCATCTGTCCCCACATGTGCATCCGTACATGCAGCATCAGCCTACGAGGTTGCCGAAAAAAAGTAGGCATCGTCTCTGGAAACCTAACAAAAAATAAACAAAATATAGCGGGCAACTAATGTGTTGCCTGTCACTGGTGTTCTGTGAAATGGTCGAAATCAGAAGTGACAGGCACCTCACCTCCTCACTACCAAATGAAGCAATACGTAATTGACCTTTGGAGAACTGAAAATATGAACAAGACATTATATCTGCGCTAATGTATCTCTGGTAGTACACTGACTGACTCCCTGTTGCATAGCGAACTGGAACCTTTGGGAACGAGGGAAAATCCACCCCTCTCCTCCATAGGCCAGTAACAAAATAGATGTCCTCCTCAGTGGGCGCGTACCATTGGTTAGGACCAACCCAAAATGCCTGTAGGTGAGCATTCCACCTATGGATAAGATGTCGCAAAAGAACACCATGGCCCTTTAGGGATGTAGCCTCCTCATAGAACTTGAGGAGGCCTACCTACCTTAGGAGCCCTTTGTAGCTGCCGTAATAAGGCGAGGGTACGCATCTCTCTCCCTCTCTCGTGCCTCACACAGGCGAACCATGTTATACGGGTCTGCCTGTTGTTTTTGTTGTTCCCTCTCTTCTCTCCTTTCACATCGCTGAATGATTGACACATTAAATACAATTTTTTATTAAATGATACATGTATTTAGGAATATACATATATATTTTTTTTGAAAAAAAACAAAAGTCAGTGTGCCAAAAAAAACAGGCATGCACCGGTAACGGTGCGTATTTTTTTAGTTGCGCACCAAAGGCGGTCCACCAGAAAATTTGCAGTGCACCAGAGGCAATGCACCTACAATTTTTTAGCGCACCGCCCTCCTGGAATTGTTCCAAAGTCAATAGTGTGGTCGTATATTAGACCACACCATTGACTATGGACCAGTGTCGGGAGGGCGATGCGTTGACCAAACTATACACCTCGGGGCATATAATTTGGTCAATGCATTGCCCTCCTAACTTCACTACATAGTCAATGGCGCGGTATTTTACCAAGTCGCACTTTTGACCATGTCGAATTTCCGGAATGTGGTGCGCTGAAAAAATTACCCGCCCCGAGGCAGATATTTCCGTCAACGCACCACATTCCCACTATTCGACAGCTTCAACGATTCAACTGGGTAACCGACCGCACCACACTTTTTTTTAAACTTTAAAAAATCACAGTGCATCGTTTCGGTACCGCCTCAGAACCGGTGCTGATACCATTAGCTCCAGTCACGATGTGCCCTATAAATTTACAGGCAGCACTGCGAACCGATGAGAGCCGACCGGTTCGAGCGCACCGTGCGGGAATTTTCTTTTTTTTGAAAAGAAGGTGAATTTTAAGCTATTTTACAAAACTAATTTGTCAAAAGGTTTAATTATGGTAAAACAAGGAAAATACCTGTACATTTGGCCGACGATGAGGCATATTGGTTGAAGAATTTGCAAAACTAAATTTTCTTGTCGTTTTGCAAAATTTAAAATGGATATGGTGGGCAATGGACAAGAGCAATGTGTGCAATGGGAGAAATTATGGCAGGGCGACTCACACAATGTAAAGTTGCACCGGTGCTTGAGAGCTCTGGATTACTAAAAAGTGAAAAATGCGGTTTTTTGGCAGTAATTTTTTTTTATTTAACCCTGTTTTGGTGCGCAGGTTTTATAGGTGCACCGGTGTAGTTTCTTAAAACAGCACTAGGTTGTTTCAGTTTTGGCGCGGGGTTTTAGGATGCACTGGTGCGTAATCTTTTTAAAGCACCAGTGCGCTACAGTAATAAGACGCACCGAGCGGGTTTGTACTGAGCGCACTGTTTCCCAATGTGCCAATGTTTTGTGTGCATCAGTGTTGTCTCTGAGTTGAACGCATCGGTGTAGTTTATGATGATAAACGCACTGGAAGAAAAACATCCCCAAAAACCTCCACCTGCCAACTTCCTCTAGTAACCTCCGCTACAAACGTATGTCTGGGGTATTTTTATAAGAGGTTCCTTAAAAAAATCTGCTAGAGGGTATTTTCCTTGTAGTGACCCTACAGAAGAGGGATTGGGCATATAGAAGCCCCAATCTCTCGTCTTTTCTCATTTTATTTATCATTTCATTCACCTTTGGTCAGGAAATTTAGACATTAGTGCATTGACATTTAAGAGAACATATTTATGGATTGAAGGCTACCCAGTTTTAAGGTCAAGCTTGCCTTCCGACAATATATCTCTAAGCATATGCTCTGTTTTATTCTAAATTGTTTATTTTGTAAATTAAGCACCTGCCTATTCTGTAAACAATTATACAAATGTTACAAATCTTTGGTCATAACAGCCTATTTCATTTCCTAGTCAGCTTCATGTTATCTGATTTACACAATAGATGGTTGAATTCACATCAACTAAATGGAAGATTCTCTAATGATTAAACTACTATGGATGACATTTCTAAATTTTTAATAATTTAGTATTAGTCTACAAGTGGCACAAAAAACTATGTTTTCATATTTTATGGAACTAATTGACCATTCTACACATTGTCTTATACATTCATACACACTCACACTAAATAGTCCAAAGACTCTTCTCTCAAGGGATATTCTGGGAAAGAGAGCTACCTCTCCCACTCCCAACTTCCTTTCATACTCTATCAACACTAGTCACACATGCTAATACCAAACCTACCCTAGTCCATTCATGTTTCAATCAGACTAATGGTAGACCTTGAAGACTACTCAACTCATTTTAAAAATTTCAAAAAATAAATAAATTCCAAAAAATGAACATCTTGGCAAATGCAAGGTCTTTTCACATATAGTATTTCACTGACCAACTTTATTATTAGCCATTAAAATCATTACCATTATAGAAAACAAATACCTATGGCAACTTTCACAAACCTCATTTCCTTCTTTTCTCACCTTAATCATTAATATTGAAGTAAGTATCTCAAAATTCAAGAAAGGAAAAAAAAAAACAAAGAAAATCATTAACAAGACAATACCTGATACAGTTGTGCAGGTGGCTCACTTTGTTTTTATTGATTTTCAGCTACATAAAAATAAGAATACAGCCCCATGCCAACTATAGCAATTAATATTCCAAGAATATTCTGCCAACTAAATGGATCATGAAGTAAAATGAGGCGAAATTACAGAACCAAGAAAGTATTCAAGTGCCCTAGAACTTGATCTGTGACTGGAGATGTCTTGCCAATCACAAGGAATTTACTGAAGTTGATAGATATGGAGATCAAATAAGATAAAACAATGAAAATATATAAACATTATTAGGAAACAACCGTTAGTAATTTGACGAAAATATACATAATACACAGAATAACTTATAGAGATACTCTAGGTCCAACAAAACCTTACAAACCATAAAAGTTAGAACATAATTCAGCATAAAGATTAGAATACAAAAGATAATGAATTGAGAAAACAAAAATTGAGAAATGGAACTAATAATCAGAGGAACAATCCAATAATTAATATAAAACTCACAAGTCCTCACCTATCGGGTGAGAATAGATAATGTCTTGGCTTCCCACCTTCAACAAAATCATTTGTGTCATGACTTGATAGCTTACTATAAATGAGTCATGCTTCGGCTAATCCCTTTTCAGCACATATGTTATTGGCATACACAATGACAATGTTCCCGAGAATCAAAGTAACAACTAGCTAAAAAATAATGTAATAGTGAGGTTATAACAACATAATCATGGCAAGTTCGACTTCCATCATTGACAAAGTTAAGACTTTAGAATCATACAACAAACATCTTTCAATGCCTATGCTAACGTTGAATGTATGGGAAGTTAGGATCTTCTGGCGTAACATCATCAAAAGAAAGTTATGTGACATTCTCAATGAAAATTGCATGAAAAACTTTTGATGTTGGATTTCTATCAAATAAAATACATCATAAGTTTAACTTACCTTTCTGGTAACATGATAGATAGCAGAATGTCTCTTATATGTTCCTCATGTATACAACAATAACCAAATATATCTTTACAAAAAGATATTCAAGTAACAGTTTTGAACCTCGCAAGAATGGCACTAGAAGAAATTAATCAACGAGCATATTCTTGGCGTGTACTTAGGCCACTAGGTTCAACACCAGCTTCCACAACCTGAAAAGTAAAGAGATAAAAACTGATGCAAGTGATTAGAATGATCACACAAAGCCCCCATAACTGAGATACATTTACATCTATCCTACAAATATTTCTCCACCCAAAATATAGGAAACCTCATTTCATCAGGAAAACAACCAAATGAACATATAATATTTGCGCAAGGACTCTTCCAATTACCAAAAAGGAAGGTAAAGCAATTCAACTTTAGAAACAATCAGCATCAACATAACAAATAATGAAGACACCATCAAACTTAATCCCTTGTTATGTGAGAGACTTTATTATGTAATGATTTGGGTCTCAAACCTAAATTTAATTAAATCATATAAGATTATTGTTTTGATCATCACCTTCATTTCAGTCACCCATGTTTGAAGGCCATTATCATATAAAGTCACCCAAAGTTAAATTCTAATGTCATCAGTTTGCAAGAAGTTCATATCTCTATACCACGGATTACTAGTTAATGCAACTTTGCAAGCCATGTAAGAGTACAATTCAAAGTATTTTATGTTCCATTTGTGCCTTCTATTTTAGCTGTGGCATTACAATGATCAAATTTATTATTTAACCACATGATGAGCTTATGTAGAATTAATGAAGACTAGCATTCCATCAGTAAATATGAGCTTATGTATCTTATTTGCGAGACTATAATACGGGAAAATGTTCAAGCTTAGAGAGGATTAGGTGCATACTCATGTAAGCATAATACTAGTAAGCTCCAGTATTTTGTTTTATCACTCAAAAAAATGAAATTTTAGTTGCATGTTTTCACATTTATGGGAAAAAGAACATGCATGGTTACTTCATGCATTGGTTGAACATACAATTCTTAATCATAAGTTCTAAAAAAATTTAGAATTAGAGCACAGAATCCTAAAATTCTTATCCTTCAAATTTTCTTAAATGGGGATGCAAGAGATGGTAGCAATAGATTCAAAAATCTCTAATAGAAATAGAAATTTACATCAATTTCCAATAAAGGAGGATGATTGTATCTTGGTCTAGGAGAGGTAGTTTAGGTCGAGGTTTTTCATGGTCTCTCTACTCATCAGGTGAAGAATCTATTAGAAGAGATTTGCGGGTTTTCCCCTCAAGAGGAGGGGTTTTAGCCCTGTCTTTGAGCTTAACTATTGTGTCATTGATGTTATTGTTTGGATGGTTGTTTGATGCATTAAACGTAATCATAATAATTACCAAAGATAAAAATAATCATTTGGTGGCACTGACATCTCATCGCCATCAGAAGGCCCAATTTCTGCAAAATATATATAAGTAAACAACAATAATTAGACAATTTCATTAAATAGTTTAATAAAAACAATTTAAATAACATGTTAGAATAAATTTAAATAAATCAATAGTATTACCTCTATCATCCGACTGCTCATCATCTGTGAAGATAAGGTTGGCACACCCTCGCCAATCCAAACTAGCATAAGGAGAAGGGACCATAACGAAGGGATGCTCATCAACACTGGCAAGCAACTCCAATGCATCATGCGATATCCTTGCGGAAAACTCAGTCTTGCCCTTTTTGGGCATCATCTGTCCCCACATGTGCATCCGTACATGCACCATCAGCCTACGAGGCTACCGAACAAAAGTAGGCCTCATCTCTAGAAACCTCTAAAAAAATAAACAAAATAACTCTGAAGCAAAAGGGAAGTTGACCCTCCCTTGTTCATGAGCACGACATCTATCTAAAGTTGCACAGAACTGCCACAAAAAAATTTTAGACCACCTCACAAGTCGTGGCCCCTATACTAAAGAATCAACATAAAATAGAAGCGGGAAACTAATGTGTTTCCCGTCACTAGTGTTGTGTGAAATGGTCGAAATTAGAAGTGAGAGGCACCTCACCTCCTCACTACCAAATGAAGCAATACGTAATTGACCTCTAGAGACCTGAAAATCTGAAGGAGATAGTATATCCACACTAATGTATCTTTGGGAGTATACCAACTGACTCCTTGCGTCATAGCCAACTAGAATATCTGGGAACAAGGGAAAATACACCCCTCTCCTCGATAGGCCAATAATTAAATAGATTTCCTCCTTAGTGGGCGCATACCACTAGTTAGGACCAACCCCGAAAGCCTGTAGGTGGGCATTCCACCTATGGATAAGATGTCGCAAAAACACACCATGGCCCTTTAGGGATGTACCCTCCTCATAGAACTTGAAGAGGCCTGCCTACCTTAGGATCCCCTGGGTAGCTGTTGTAATAGGGTGAGGGTAAGCATCTCTCTCCCTCTCTCGTGCCTCCCACAGGCGAACCATGTTATACTGGTCCGCCTGTTGTTGCAGTTGTTCCCTCTCTTTTCTCCTTTCACGTCGTTGAATGATTGACATATTAAATGCAATTTTTTTTATTAAATACATGTATTTAGGAATATACATATATAATTTTTTTTGAAAAAAAAAACAATCGGTGCGCCACAAAAAACTGGCATGCACTGATAACAGTACATTTTTTTTTTTTTTGCACACTGGAGGTAGTCCTCAGAAAATTTGCATTGCACTAGAGGCAATGCACCTGAAAATTTTTAGTGCACCACCCTCCTGGCATTGTTCCAAAGTGAACGTTGCGGTGGTATAACAGACCACACTATTGACTATGGACTAGTGTCAGGAGGGCGGTGCGCTGACCAAACTATACGCGTTGGGGCGTATAGTTTGGTTGCCGCACCACCCTCTTGACTTCACTACACAGTTAACGGTGCAGTATTTTACCAGGCTGCACCGTTAACCATGTCGAATTGTTGAAATGCGATGCACTGACAAAATTACTCGCCCTGGGGCAGATATTTTCTTTAATGCACTGCATTCCCGCTATTCGACATGGTCAACAGTGTAGCTGGGTAACCGACCACATCACACTTTTTTTAAATTTTAAAAAATAACAGTGCGTTGTTTTCAGTACCGCCTCGGAACCGGTGTGGATACCGACCTGTAAATTTACAGGCAGCACCACGAACCGGTGCGAGACGAACGACTCGAACGCACTACGCAGGAAGTTTTTTTTTTAAAGAGAAGGAGAATTTTAAGCTATTTTACAAAATTAATCCGCTAAAAAGGATTAATTTTGAAAAACAAGGAAAATACTCTATCAACACTAGTCACACATGCTAATACCAAACCTACCCCAGTTCATTCATGTTTCAATCAGATTAATAGCATAACTTGAAGAGTACTCAACTCATTTTAAAAATTTCAAAAAATAAATAAATTCCCAAAAATGAACATCTTGGCAAATGCAAGGTCTTTTCACATATACTATTTCACTGACCAACTTAATTAATTTTAGCCATTAAACTCATTACCATTATAGAAAACAGATACCTCTGGCAACTTTCACAAACCTCATTTCCTTCTTTTCTCGCCTTAATCATTCATATTGAAATAAGTATCTCAAAAGTCAAGAAAGGAAAAACAAAACAAAGAAAACCATCATCAAGACAATACCTGATACAGTTGTGCAGGTAGCTCACTTTGTTTTGATTGATTGTCAAATACAAAAAAATAAGAATAC
The DNA here is from genome assembly GCA_034641835.2 of Pinus albicaulis. Classification (NCBI taxonomy): domain Eukaryota; kingdom Viridiplantae; phylum Streptophyta; class Pinopsida; order Pinales; family Pinaceae; genus Pinus; species Pinus albicaulis. Next base: position 32,793 of record JAXQQM020066842.1, read on the forward strand.
AACCCCATGCCAACTATAGCAATTAATATTACAAGAATATTCTGCCAACTAAATGGATCATGAAGTAAAATGTAGCGAAACGCCAGAACCAAGAAAGTCTTCAATTGCACTAGAACTTGATATGTGACTTGAGATGTCTTGCCAATCATAAGGAATGTACTGATGTTGATAGATATGGAGATCAAACAATGAAAATATATAAACATTATTAGGAAACAACGGTGAGTAATTTGACAAAAATATACAGAATACACATAATAAGTTATAGACATAGTGTAGGTCCAACAAAACCTTACAAACCATAAAAGTTAGAACATAAGCCTGCATAAATATTAGAATATAAAAGATAATGAATTGAGAAAATAAAAAATGAGAAATGGAACTAATAATCAGAGGAACAACCTAATAATTAATATAAAACTCACAAGTCCTCACCTATCAGGTGAGAATAGATAATGTTTTGGCTTCCCACCTTCAACAAAATCATCCTTGTCATGACTTAATAGCTTACTAGAAAAGAGTCATGCTTCAACTAATCTCGTTTCAGGACATATGTTATTGGCATACACAATCAAAATGCTCCCTAGAATCAAAGTAGCATCCAACCAAAAACTAATGTAATAGTGAGGTTATAACAACATAAGCATGGAAAGTTAGACTTCCATAATTGACAAAGTTAAGACTTCAGAATCATACATAAAACAACTTTCAATGCCTATGCTAACCTTGAATTTATGGGAAGTCAGGATATTCTGGTGTAACATCATCAAAAGGAAGTTACATGACTTTCTCAATGAACATTGGAGGAAAAACTTTTAATGTTGGATTTCTATCAAAGAAACTACATCATTAGTTTAACTTATCTTTATGGTAACAGGATAGATAGCACAATGTCTCTTATCTATTCCTTATTTCTACAACAATAACCAAATATAGCTTTACAAAAATATATTCAAGTAACAGTTTTGAACCTAGCAAGAATGGCAGTAGAAGCAATCAACCAACGAGCATATTCTTAGCCTGTACTTGGGCCACTAGGTTCAACACCATCTTACACAACCTGAAAAGTAAAGAGATAAAAAATTATGCAAGTGATTAGAATGATCACACAAAGCCCCCGTAACTGAGATACATTTACATATATCCTAAAAATATTTCTCCAACCAGAATATAAGAAACCTCATTTCATCAGACAAACAACCAAATGAAAATATAATATTTTGACAAGAACTCTTCCAATTACCAAAAAGGAAGTAAAATCAATTCAAATTTAGAAACTATCAGCATTAACATAACAAATAATGAAGATACCATCAAAATTAATCCCTTGTTATGTGAGATACTTTATTCTGTAATGATTTGGGTCTCAAACCTAAATTTAATTAAATCACATAAGATCATTGTTTTGATCACCACCTTCCTTTCATTCACCCATGTTTGAAGGGCATTATCATATAAAATCACCCAAAGTTAAATCCTAATGTCATCCGTTTGCAAGAAGTTCATATCTCTATACCATGTATTACTAGTTAATGCATCTTTGCAAGCCACGTAAGAGTACAATTCAGAGTATTTTATGTTCCTTTTCTACCTTCTATTTACTCTGTGGCATTATAATGAGAAAATTGATTATTGAATCATATGATGAACTTACTTAGAATTAATGAAGACTAGCATTCCATCAGCAAAGATGAGCTTATGTATCTTATTTTCGAGACTATAATATGGGAAAATGTTCAATATTAGAGAGGATTAGGTGCATACTCTTGTAAGCATAGTACTAGTAAGCTCCAATATTTTTTTTATCACTCAAAACAAGAAAGTTCATTTGCATGTTTTATCATTTACGGGAAAAAGAACGCGCATGGTTAGTTCATGGATTGATTGAACATACAATTATAAATCAGAAGTTCTAACCGAATTTGGCATTAGAGCACAAAATTCTAAAATTCTTATCCATCAGATTTTCTTAAATGGTGATGCAAGAGATGGAAGCAATAGATTCACAAATCTCTAATAGAAATTGAAATTTACATCAATGTCTAATAAAGAAGGATGACTGTGTCTTGGTCTAATAAAGGAGGATGACTGTGTCTTGGTCATGGTCTCTCTACTCATCAGGTGAAGAATCAATAAGAAGAGATTTGCGGATTTTCCCCTCAAGAGGAGGGCTTTTAGCCCTCGCTTGGAGCCTAACTATTGTGTCACTGATATTATTGTTTGGATGGTTGTTTGATGTATTGAATGTAATCATAATAATGAAGGGAGATAATAATATTCATTTGGTGGTGCTAACATCTCATCGCCATCAAAAGACCCAATGTCTACAAAATATATATAAGTACACAACAATAATTAGACAATTTCATTAAAACGTTTAATAAAAAAAAGTTAAAGAACATGTTAGAATAAATTTAAATAAAACAATAGTATTACCTCTATCATCCGACGGCTCATCATCTGTGAAGAGGATGTTGGCACACCCTCTCCAATCCAAACCAGCATAAGGACAGGGGACCATAATGAAGGGATGCTCATCAACACTGGCTAGCAACTCCAATGCATCATGTGATATCCTCGCAGAAAACTTAGTCTCACCCCACTTGGGCATCATATGTCTCCACATGTGCATCCGTACATGAAACATCGGCCTACGAGGTTGCCGAACAAAATTATGTCTCGACTCTAGAAACCTCTCCAAAAATAAAAATAAAATAGCTCTGAAGCAAAAGGGAAGTTGAAACTCCCTTGTGCATGAGAATGACATCTATCTTCGACGATTATAACTCAAACCCTTAGCACTTAACTCTTAAAACTTGTGATGTGTGGTATGCGGGCCAGGGCCACGTGATCTTCCACATCACCTTGCCATGTCACTTCTACGTCATCATAAATCAACTGCGATCTGTGGGGTCGGGGCCACGTCAGCTTGCCACGTTATTTGCCACATCACTGCCACGTTATTTGCCACGTCATCTTGTCACATCACCTTGCCATGTCATCACATATTGCACTTCGGCGAATTTAATATTTACCTCCACACTTATTCTTTAAACTTTGTGATTTGCGATTTTGCAATTGGGTCCCACCGCATCGCATATCGCACTTTGGCGATTTTAACAGTTACCTCCGCACTTGTGATTTTCAATTTCATCATATATATCAACATTATTCGAATTTGAAGCAGTTCTAAGTTCAACATCATTTATTTGCTGGATATTTTGGGAAGGAGAGCTACCTCTCCCACTCCCAACTTCCTTTCATACTCTATCAACACTAGTCATAGATGATAATACCAAACCTACCCCAGTTAATTCATTGTTCAATCAGATTAATAGCAAAACTTGAAGACTACTCAACTCATTTTAAAAATTTCAAAGAATAAATAAATTCCCAAAAATGAACATCATGGAAAATGCAAGGTCTTTTCACATATACTATTTCACTGACCAACTTAATTAATTTTATCCATTAAACTCAATACCATTATAGAAAATAGATACCTCTGGAAACTTTCACAAACTTCATTTCCTTCTTTTCTCACCTTAATCATTAATATTGAAATAAGTATCTCAAAATTCAGGAAAGGAAAAACAAAACAAAGAAAATCATCAACAAGACAATACCTGATAGAGTTATGCAGGCGGCTCACTTTGTTTTGATTGATTGCCAACGACAAAAAATAAGAATACAACCCCATGCCAACTGTAGCAATAATATTGCAAGAATATTCTGCCAACTAAATGGATTATGAAGTAAAATGAAGCCAAACGCCAGAACCAAGAAAGTCTTCAAGTGCCCTAGAACTTGATATGTGACTGGAGATGTCTTTCCAATCACAAGGAATGTACTGAAGTTAACAGATATGGAGATCAAATAGAATAAAACAATGAAAATCTGTAAACATTATTAGGAAACAACCGTTAGTAATTTGACGAAAATATACAGAATACGCAGAATAACTTACAGAGATACTCTAGGTCCAAGAAAACCTTACAAACCATAAAAGTTAGAACATAAGCCTGCATAAATATTAGAATAGAAAAGATAATGAATTGAGAAAATAAAAATTGAGAAATGGAACTAATAACCAGTGGAACAATCCAATAATTAATATAAAACTCACAAGTCCTCACCTATCAGGTGAGAATAGATAATTTTTTGGCTTCCAACCTTCAATGGAATCATCTATGTCATGTCTTGATAGCTTACTAGAAATGATTCATGTTTCCGTTAGTCATGTTTCAGCACATATGTTATTGGCATACACAATCACAATGTTCCCGAGAATCAAAGTAGCAACCAACCAAAAAATAATGTAATAGTGAGGTTATAACAGAATAAGCATGGAAATTTATACTTCCATCATTGACAAAGTTGAGACTTCAGAATCATACATAAAACATCTTTCAATGCCTATGCTAACCTTGAATGTATGGGAATTTAGGATCTTCTAGTGTAACATCATCAAAAGCAAGTCCTGTGACATTCTCAATGAACATTGCAGGAAAAACTTTTGATGCTGGATTTATATCACAAAAAATACATCATTAGTTTAACTTATCTTTCTGGTAACAAGATAGATAGGAGAATGTATCTTATCTGTTCCTCATGTCTACAACAATAACCAAATATAGCTTTACAAAAATATATTCAAGTAACAGTTTTGAACCTAGCAAGAATGGCGCTAGAAGCAATTAACCAACAAGCATATTCTTGGTGTGTACTTAGGCCACTAGGTTCAACACCATCTTCCACAAGTTGAAAAGTAAAGAGATAAAAAATAATGTAAGCGTTTAGAATGATCACACAAAGCCCCCATAACTGATATAAATTTACATCTATCATAATAATAATAATCATAATAATCATAATAATCATAATCATAATCATAGGATGGTTGTTTGATGTATTGAACATAATCATAATAATGACCGAAGATAATAAGTAAAGAAGTAACACAAACAATTATCATGTCAGAGAATTTGCATTAACTCTTGCCCTACCTAATTCTCAACAAGGTGCTTATGAAGCAAAAGGAAACTAGCAGTGAAATACAGACTTGGATAAGAAAACAGAGCAGTCGTATTTTGAAGCAAGAAACAAATAACAATGCATTTCTAAAAACTACAAAATATAAATAATTGCTCTAATAAAATGTGTAAAACATTATGTGTATAGTATGCCTTCAAAGATATGAACAAGACATAGAACACAATTTTATGGAACATCAAAATCGAAAATACAGAAAATGAATTAAAAAAGAAAATTAACAATATATAGAAAATGCTATAGTGAAATGGATACAATTTGTGCAACGCATGTTGTCGCTATTGCAAGCAGAGATATGACTAATCTTAGAAGATTGAGTTTCAATTCAATGACACTAGCAATGCCAACACCCACCAAAAGGATGACAAGTGAAAATTGGATTTTTTGGCTTCAAAATATAGGAGGGGGTTGGCGAAGGGAGTCGACGCAGGGAAAGCTTGGTCCACCGGGAGGTCAGAGTTCAGTTGGGGGTCATCGGACGAAAAAGACCTTCGTCAAATAGAAAACTACATAAAAATATATTATTTTGTGATAATTTAGTTTTTTGAATTATTATTGTTTTGTTATAAGTTATGATTTTAAGTAAAATTTGTTAAAATTATAAGTTTAAATAGTATGATTTACATCATTTTAATATTCCAAAAAAATCGAAATTTCAAATTAATTTAAACATTTAAAAATATATTTTAAAAACAATATATCACCATTTAAAAAAAATCCGACTAACAATTCTCTCGGTGCATGCGGATGCCTTTTCTAACACAATTCTTCTCTCCATAATTGGAAAGTAGAAAAAAATCATAATGGGAAAGCAGAAAATCATAGAAATTTTAGTATGATTTTGATAAAATTAGGGCATAAATTTTTATAATTCTGGGTTACACTTATTATTATTATTAAGTTTAGAAATTTTAAGTGTCTTGGAGTTCTGATGATATTGAATCTATTTCATTTATAAAAAACACAGTTCAACACTACAACATAAAGGGAGGTTTTAAGACAATATTTAAGACAATTTTTGGTTAAATTGTCTTAATTTGAGACAAAAGAAAACTTGTGTATTGTCTTTAAGCGGGTGTCTCAAATCAAATCGTCTTAAAATTAAATTGTGTTAAAATATTGTCTCTATAAAGACAATAAATAACACACGCATTTTTGTCTCTCCAAAAACATTTTCATTTTTTTCTCTCCAAAGACAGTTTCATTTATTGTCTCTCCAAAGACAATAGTTGGAATTAAAGACATATTGTCTTTATGGAGACAACGTTTTTAATCCTATCTATTATCTCTCTAGAGACAATATAAAACAATGAATCCAGTACAGTGGAATCGAACCACTAGCCTCCTGCGTAACAGGTGCTCTTCCATTTAGCTAGCACCTTTTAAAGAATTATGTGAGGAGTTATCACAGTCCTTGAAATTGTATAATAGGCATTGATTTTTAAAAAATGTTCAACACAAATGGCATAATCATTGTAAAATATATAATCATGCAAGCACCTATTTTTAACTTAATAAAAAAATAACTCAATGGAGTTAGCTCATTGTGACACAGCTTGAATTGCACAAAAAACCGATAATAAACAATAATCTACAAACAAATTAATCTAGCCATACAAAGAAAATTAACTATAATCAACACAAGAAATACAACCACCACCCAAAGAGCTACCAGCTTGCTAGTAGGCACTGATCAACATGTATGATCTATAACCAGCTTCAAATTTCAGACTGTCATAGTCTTGAGTCCGTCCAGCCACCTGCATGAATTTAGCCACCTACATGAATAGAATAGCCTTTGAGAAACACCATCATCTTAATTAATACCATAAGTAAAACTTTCAACAAATAATAGTAAATAATAGCTTCCTTATTTCTTGACAAATAACTTTCCTAATAGGTAGCTATTTCTTGACAACTAACTTGTAATAGGTATTGTAAGATTTTTAGAAAAAGTTGAAGTGAAAAATGTATAAAAGATTGTCATGAAACCAAGGTTGCCATGCTCTTTTGATAGGAAAGCAAGTTGATCCATACAATATCGGGTCGATATATTTGAGACTCGAGACACATCTGAGTATCTCCACGCTTATTTTCAATAAACCAAAAATATATCATATAATCAAATTTTTACTTGTAACATAGAAAAAAATCAAGGTGTTGGAGCATGTCAGCTAAGTTTAGTATGGAAATGATTGCATACCTATATACCCATATGCGAAGGCCTCCTATGAGTTTTTGATATATGGAGAGCACAAAGTCTGGGGCATCCTTCCAAGTGTCAAAGAGGGTGTAACTGCAAAATTTGAAGTATGTCATTAATTACTTGTGCCCCAAAAGGTGAAAAGAGAGGTCGATAAGGTATTTAAATTTTAAAAGTTCTATTTTGATTTTCATAATCAAGCAAATAGAAATTGAGACATTTTAAATTCAAAAATTTGTACTTTAATTTTCATAATCAAGCAAATAGCAATTGCAGCATTAAATTTTAGTTTTTTTTTGTATTTTTTTTCTTAAGCTTATAATATGTAAGTCTATCAGAATTGGTTAACAAAAGCATTTTGGAATGTCATCACAACAACTCGAACATTAAATAGTAGACACTCAAAATGCCAATGCCTTCTAAAAATCACGAAAGTAAATTAATCATGTCATATTTTAAAGTAGTCTAACTAATAGATGAGATGATATTTTTTGGGCATCCCTCCCTTGTATATATTTTAATGAAAGGAAACTCGGATATAAATAAGGAATGGGACCTATGATAAACTTTCACTGCACTCGTTTTCTTGTTGCTATGGTTGGATCAATTAAACATTTGCATTGAAGACAACTTTATGGTGTGAATAAACATATCTGATAGACTTCTTCATAATACCTTTGCTAGCACAGGATTCATCCATGGGTGTTCACCATATGAAGTGCCAGCATAATGAATTACTCCATTATGATCACCATCACGTATGTACAAGAGTTTCTTAAAGCTCGATGGTCTTGGATGGAACATGATTAAATTACCTAGTTGCTGCCCTTGAGTGTTTACGCCAAATGACTTTGAAAGGTGCCTGTACCCATATATTTTGAGATCAAGTATTATTAAGTAGAAAAAAAGGCCATCAATCCTGAAAAAGAATACATAAATAGGAATTGTTCACTTGTACAACAATACAGGGTCAGATTATAACATGAATCTTAGTATAGCGACTTACTTCTGTTCATTTTCCGCATTGCTTGCATCTGTCCTGAGATACTGAAGCACCTCCATTATCTATTTACATGGAAAACTGCCCATCACTTCCTATTTTTCATTTCATGAAGCAAGATTACAAAAAAATTATATCAAAGGGCAAGCTACATAAATAATTTAAGTTCTCATTAACCAGCTGTCGAAAGACTGGAATTTGCTTGCTTAGGTTACTTTGCTCCAGCTGTAGTACAATTGAAAAGTGTGAAGTGCTGGTATATGCTACTAGTTCCATATAATCACATATATGTCTATATCAAGATCAGTGAAGAAATAACTGTTCGAAATTAATTTTCACAAACATCAAAAGCTTATATGGCATACCTTTTGAAGTGAAGGAAGTGGCATTAGAGGAAAACGAACAAGAGAAAGCAATTCATTTAGAGGTTCTAGCCATATCCAGAGCCCAAACATCTATCAATGTTCGCTTCCCTAAAAAAAATTATATAAAAATTCAAAGAGCCATCCTGCCGAACAAAAATATATAACAATATGCAGGCACCAATAGCACTGAACAGTGCCAGCGTATAAATCTTACCATCATTTCCACCAATTGCTAGCAAAAATATTTTCCCTACAAGAGCCATGACATGACCAGCGAGATCCAGGACCAGGTCCATGCACAACTACCCTGCCAAGGCATCAAGTTTTCAAACAGCATAGTATAGAATTCCAACAATATACTAGAATGTTCTTCTCTACAAATTTTAGTTATAGCTTTCAATATAAAATTATTACCTATGCCACCGTGCTTTTTGTTGAGTTAGATCAAGGACATGCAGATCTTTTGATGAAAGGCTTGCAGGACCAATACCACCCTGCAAATGATGTAATCAACAAAAAGGAAGAGACTAGTTTAGTATCAAGCAAAACCCACACTTCCTGTGAAAAAACATAACATAGATAAAAGAGATTTTAAAGCACACCTGGATCACAACCATGCTACCAACAGCAGTTGCAGAAATTAGTTCTAACACCTATTGTTAATCAAATGCTTCCATGTGACCGGTGGAATGGTAAGAGTCTCTATAGTTCCATAAGCATTCCAGCAGAAGGGATCGTCTATCATCTGCCCCTGTGCTGGAAGGAGCTCAATATTGGTCAGAGTTATGTTGGTACAAGGAATAAAATCGTTGCATGAAAATTGCATTGGGGGGCTCCTCACGTAAGTTCCACGGACATTTCTAAAGGAAATATTAGTAACGTACACTATCTCACACTCGTTTTTGCAGCCCTTGGTAAAACAGTAGAACTGATTGATTATGATGGGATTTCTGACGTTCTGCACGTAAATATTCTGAAAGGTTACTCCAGTCACTGATTCGATGCCACCCTACACTAATAGTCCAGCAAAACATGGGTTAAAATTGCCATGCCCTGTTTCCATGGCCATGCCCTGTTTCGCAATAAATGCCTTTGGACTGATTAGAGAATACTGTGGAGTTTTATATATTTTACCTGCCATGTCTTGATTCGCAGGCCATTGTCTGAGTTCTTAATGAACGCGTTGCTCGCGCTTACATTAGAAACACAGGCTTGTGAGTTGTGATTCCCGAGACCTCCAATGCTGGTGAGAATTATCAATAGTAACTAGCAATTGTACCGGTAGATGCAAGGGAACGCCGAAAGGAAAGGAAGAGGCATGAATTATGTTGTTTCTATTTTATGTCAGTCACTTGCATCTCGGATTAGAGTCATGACTGAGAAACATCTTGCTAAGGTCAGGCGTTAGGCCAGTCTTGGTCATCATGAATTAAGGAGGTGTCAGGTCTAGTTTGAATTTGGCTTAGGTTTTCAGTCTGATGTATGATGAATGAGAATGCGTAGACCTGACAGTTTTGGATTTAGTGCACACAAATGAGCGAAGTACAGGTTCTTAGAAATCAACATTTGAGAGATAGCATGAGCAACAGACATTTCAGGTCAAAAACTTGATAATATTGTATGTTTCACAGTTTCTGATTTTATTTTTCTTCTTGCTGAATTTTACACCATATAGACCCTCTGTGAAGTTAGTGGGATAGGATGTCGAAACTTTGAATACATCCTCTTGTCTGGGATGAAGTCAAAAATCCACTTGGCAGAGCCTTGTATTGTTGGCCATCATGTCTTGTTAGCACATTCAGTTGCTGTGGAGTTGTACAGGGAAAAATATCAGGCAAAGAAAAATGGATGGATTGGATTTCAGTAATTTTAGAAAATTGGATGATACCTCTTACTAATAAATCCACAGATGTAGCTGCAACTCAAAGAGCAAATGATTTTATGCTGGCAAGGTACGTACTGGTAATTTCATTCTCATTTATGAGATGGAGGTTGTGTGCGCTTGGTATTATGGAAAGAAAAAGAATATTCTGATTCAAAAAAATGGGGACACATTTACAAAAATGCAATGCCAAGTTAAAAGGTAGTCTTCTCAAAAACCATGATTTACAAATGTCAGAATTGTACATATAATGCATGTTAAAACAAATGTCAATCAGACTCAAATCTACATGCATGGTTAATGCAGAATCAATAACAACACAATAATAATTAGATGTTGCAGGTAGCATTTTACCTAGCATCTCGATGAGGAGCTCTTGTTAAGAATTTACTTAGCATCCTATGTTAAGAATATAGTGAGGAATTCATTTATCATTGGAGTTCCTAGGCCCCTATATAAAAGTTTCTTTGATCTTTTGATGCAGGAGCATCAGACCACAATTCAAATTAAACGTTGCGAAGGGTGAAACATGGATAACCATTTGTAAATGGGGGAAAATTTCTGTGAAATAGAGCTGAAACAATGGAAGCGATAAGTCTCTAGAAGACTATATAAATTGTAATTATCTGCCATGTAATCGAACAAAGAGATTCAGGGGATTAGTTGAGCGATTGAGGGAGAAGAACTCGTGGATCTTAGATGATCCACTCACTTGAAATTTCTTTATAAAGGTGAGTCTGTATTGTATGATAGGAATGGAGAGAAGAGCAAAATGTAGCCACAGGTAAAATTTGTAATTCAGGCTAGAGTGGCCTTATCCTATAACTCGAGTTTAGTGTATTAATGAGATTTGTGTGTTTTATTTGATTTGGACTTCTTAATATATATGTATGTTCTTTTTGTTAATTAACAGACTGTGTGAATGTGAGCGAGAGGATGAAGTTCCTATGAAATTCGCATAGAGGAAGATATGGTAGAGCATGGATTATTGAATGAAAAAACCCATCGACAGGAATTAGAGTGAAGGATGAAGCAATGGAGAAGAGTCGTGTGAAGGATGAGCGGATGGTCATGATTAGATCGCAGATTTGAGGGGAAGAGATTGACGGTCAAGATGACATCGCAAGCTAAACAAAATAACTTGTGATGCGATGAAGAGAAGACTACGTGTCGTCGGAGAAGGGAGAGTAGTGAGGACCGCTAGATCCTGGCACAAATCAATGGTAGATGGCAAATCAAAAATTCACACATCACAGAATTTAGTAGATAACATTAAGTCTTCACTGGGTATGTTATATTTCTTGTGATGCAATGAGGAGAAGGGCCACGTGTCAGCATTGCGCATTAGCGCACATCGCATGATTTATGGTTTAACCATTATTGTATAGAGTTAAACTTGCGGGCGACGATTTGTGATAAGACGAGGAAGTTGTGATGTTGCGATGTGACATCTTCATCACAACTTCGCACTAGTAAAACTATAAGTTCGTTGTTAAATTTATTTATTAAGTTTGCCGATATGCGATGTGCTGTGGTTGGTCACTGAATTGTGGGACCCTAGAACCACCATTCCGCATGTATGCATGTTGTTTGGGGAAGATTGCGAGTTGTTTAAAAACTGCTAAAGTAGTGATAAAGTAACCTCTTTTTTATTTCTTCCATATGTATGTTTATAAAACTCCAATATTGTAATCTGTTGCGAGTAAAGGGAGTTTATGTGGGCCATAACCCACAGGTCCACGCTAATATGTTAAAATGCAGTTTCGTGCTGCAACATCTTTATTGGAGCCTAGCAGGGGATGGGTATTGTTTGAGGGATTATGGGGTAGAGAAGTAAATCTTATCCCTTAGGTTGTGAAAATTGATGAGAAAGAGAGATAAGTGGGTGGAATTGTTGTAATAATCACAAAACTATCAATTTATTGTGTATTAACTTGTTTCTGTCGATTGTATATGTAATGTATCTAGTGAGGATAATATTGGGTACCTAGGTGGTACCAAAGAACATAGAACATTCCAAGTTACCATAATACTAGAGCCCTCCCTTTGCAATGGCATGCATGAATTATCATCAAAACGTAAAACGAAATTATCACATAACAAAGAATTCCCAATGGATCCACCAAACAAATTACACCAAATGGTTTTCATCCTTGGGATCAAACTAGAAATGGCCTTGCCAAGTTCTCAACAAAGATAAAAGAGATAGATAACTCAGGATGATCTCAATGCCTAGGTCCTATCCCCTTTTATAGGCTTTATGGACTCTTTATAAACCTTATTTATTATTTTCCCTTGAAAAATGAAGGAAAATATCATGAGTAGATACCATGGGAAAATACCACAGTAAATACCATGGGAAGATTCCTTCCATTTTGACTATATCAAGAAAAGGGAATATTACGAATCCCCCCACCCCAAGATTGCTTTCCCTCAAGATATCAACATCCATCCATAGAAGACACATCTATATACTGATATAAAGATCTCATACAAACTAGTTTGTTATTCCATGCTTCCATGCTAAATGATCATGAATAGATCCTTTGATACATGGATTCCAAAAAATCCTCTGCTCATTCCTGCCCTCAATAGATTCATTTGGATCCTAGTGCCACCTAAGTCCTCAGACTTGTGGATTATGATACCATCTCAACCCTCCATCATTATCCGTGCCTAAGGGCCCAAGCTACAAAATTCCCTTGTCTAAGAGTATCTTGCTAGGAATCATCCCATCAATAGGGGTCCAACTCATAATATCTCGCCAATCCATACCGTGGGAAGGATCTAATGCATGAATGTATGCACATGGAATAAGTCTACTCTGTTAATTTTTCATGATGCTCAACTCAAGCTGCTCCACCTGATTACCCAACATGATCCATTTATAACTCTGTGTAGAAATTTAATACAAAATGCATGTATATCATGGATTCTCCTGATCTAAAAATATGCCACTGTTAAATACAAAATCACTTCAACAAATCTTTGTGAAATTTAAAACACAAACGTGAATTACAATATCATGAAGAAAGATCAATCACACATAACACAGATAATTTACTGGGGAAATATTATAGCTAAAAACCCCACTATATTCTATTATGTATTATATCATGGATCATGAAACAATTGCATACAAAGCTCTAATCAAAGAGCTCTTAGTACATGAGCTAACTGTTTCACATTGTCATACAAAAATCGGCAAGTTCCTTAGCCAATTTACTGTCTCCAGATAGTCTGCCTCCACTACGAGATCCCAGCTGATAACCATCCCTGAATGAGTGCAATATTGCTTGCCTTGACTGCGCAATAATCATGGGCACATCCAATGTGTGTGCAGTTGCATGTGTGCAACCAAATAATGTTAGAACTGATAGTTTACTTCCCTTTCACCTAGATCTCAACTGGGTCTCCACCTGAATCAAGGCATTCCATCTGGATAATAATAGTAAATATTCGGTTGCATGTGAGACGAGAGTGGTGAATTAATTAATATTTAATTCACTTTATCTCTCACTAGTGTATATTTAGTTACAACTTCTTACAAGCGAGTTTAACTCACTTAATTGAGTTAAACTACTTTATAAATTGCATAACTACACTTCGAATCACTCAATTCTGACACTAAGTCCAACCTGCATGTCCCACCAACCAACCACTTAACTTGAAATTCCTTTAGCTAACTGATTTTCCACTTCAGTTAACTATTTCCAAGTGCTCATTGAGAATAGAATATAGTTTATTTTCCAACTAATATTAAGGAATAATAATAGTGGACATGCATCTATAAATAGACATGCAATCTATAAATAGAATTTGCACATAATTCTGTAAATAGACATACACCTAAAAATAGCACGAGGCTCCATCCTAGTGTAGGTGCTTCATTTTCACTAGGATATTCTTGTTGAATCTCAACACTCCCTCTCAACAAGAAAATGATTATCCTTCACCCCAAACCTGTCTCTATGGTATTCGAATTTGCTCCTAGTGAGCGCCTTCGTCAGTATATCTGCATCCTGATCTTCTATAGGAATATACTAAAGCAACATGATCCTCCTCTACACACAATATTTGAGATGATGATACCAGATATCTATATGCTTAGATATATCATGAAACACAGGATTAATCAAGAGTTTAATGAAACTCTGATTATCACAATGAATCATTGTCAGATCCAAATGAGAACCAAAAAAACCAACCAAGATCTTTCTCATCCAAATAGCTTCACATACAGCTTGACTCGCTACCATGTATTCCGCTTCCGTTGACCTGAGTGCCACAGATCTCTGCATTTTGATGTACCAAGAAACAACTGTGGACCTGATAATCAAGATCCCCCCTAATGTGCTCTTTCTGTCTATTGGACTTCCAGCCCAATCTGCATCTATGAAGCCATGCAACTTCGCTCCATCCGTCTGTCTGTACCATAAACCATACTATGATGAAGGATGAGCGGACGGTCATGATTAGATCGCAGATCTGAGGGGAAGAGATTGACAGTCAAGATGACATCGCAAGATAAACAAAATAACTTGTGATGCAATGAAGAGAATACTACGTGTCGTCAGAGAAGGGAGAGTAGTGAGGACCGTTAGATCCTGGCACAAATCAATGGTAGATGGAAAATCAAAAATTCACACATCACAGAATTTAGTAGATAGCGTTAAGTCTTCACTGGGTATGTTATATTTCTTGTGATGCAATGAGGAGAAGGGCCACTTGTTAGCATTGCGCATTAGCGCACATCGCATGATTTATGGTTTAACCATTATTGTATAGAGTTAAACTTGCGGGCGACGATTTGCGATAAGATGAGGAAGTTGTGATGTTGCAATGTGACATCGTCATCACAACTTCGCACTAGTAAAACTATAAGTTCGTTGTTAAATTTATTTATTAAGTTTTCCGATATGCGATGTGCTGTGGTTGGTCACTGAATTATGGGACCCTAGAACCACCATTCCGCGTGTATGCATGTTGTTTGGGGAAGATTGCGAGTTGTTTAAAAACTGTTGAAGTAGTGATAAAGTAACCTCTTTTTTATTTCTTCCATATGTATGTTTATAAAACTCCAATATTGTAATATGTTGCGAGTAAAGGGAGTTTTTGTGGGCCATAACCCACAGGTCCACGGTAATATGTTAAAATGCAGTTTCGTGCTGCATCATCTTTGTTGGAGCCTAGCAGGGGATGGGTATTGTTTGAGGGATTATGGGGTAGAGAAGTAAATCTTATCCCTTAGGTTGTGCAAATTGATGAGAAAGAGAGATAAGCGGGTGGAATTGTTGTAATAATCACAAAACTATCAATTTATTGTGTATTAACTTGTTTCTGTCGATTGTATATGTAATGTATCTAGTGAGGATAATATTGGGTACCTAGGGTGGTACCAAAGAACATAGAACATTCCCATACCATAATACTGGAGCCCTTGCAATGGCATGCATGAATTCTCATCAAAACAAAAAACGAAGACACTGAAGCATAATTGTGGACCTTGGATGGATCCACCAAACAAATTACACCAAATGGTTTTCATCCTTGGGATCAAACTAGAAATGGCCTTGCCAAGTTCTCAACAAAGATGAAAGAGATAGATAACTCAGGATGATCTCAATGCCTAGGTCCTATCCCCTTTTATAGGCTTTATGGACTCTTTATAAACCTTATTTATTATTTTCCCTTGAAAAATGAAGGAAAATATCATGAGTAGATACCATGGGAAAATACCACAGTAAATACCATGGGAAGATTCCTTCCATTTTGAATATATCAAGAAAAGGGAATATTGCGAATCCCCCCACCCCAAGATTGCTTTCCCTCAAGATATCAACATCCATCCATAGAAGACACATCTATATACTGATATAAAGATCTCGTACAAACTAGTTTGTTATTCCATGCTTCCATGCTAAATGATCATGAATAGATCCTTCGATACATGGATTCCAAAAAATCCTCTGCTTATTCCTGCCCTCAATAGATTCATTTGGATCCTAGTGCCACCTAAGTCCTAGGACTTGTGGATTATGATACCATCTCAACCCTCCATCATTATTTGTGCCTAAGGGCCCAAGCTACAAAATTCCCTTGTCTAAGAGTATCTTCCTAGGAATCATCCCATCAATAGGGTTCCAACTCATAATATCTCGCCAATCCATATCGTGGGAAGGATCTAATACATGAATGTATGCACATGGAATAAGTCTACTCTGCTAATGTTTCATGATGCTCAACTCAAGCTGCTCCACCCGATTACCCAACATGATCCATTTATAACTCTGTGTATAAATTTAATACAAAATGCATGTATATCATGGATTCTCCTGATCTAAAAATATGCTACTGTTAAATACAGAATCACTTCTACAAATCTTTGTGAAATTTAAAACACAAACGTGAATTACAATATCATGAAGAAAGATCAATCACACATAACACAGATAATTTACCAGGGAAAGATTATAGCTAAAAACCCCACTATATTCTATTATGTATTATATCATGGATCATGAAACAATTGCATACAAAGATCTAATCAAAGAGCTCTTAGTACATGACCTAACTGTCTCACATTGTCATACAAAAATCGGCAAGTTCCTTAGCCAATTTACTGTCTTCAGACAGTCTGCCTCCACTACGCAATCCCAGCTGATAACAATCCCTGAATGAGTGCAATATTTCTTGCCTTGACTGCGCAATACTCATGGGCACATCCAATGTGTGTGCGGTTGCATGTGTGCAACCAAATAATGTCACAACTGATAGTTTACTTCCCTTTCACCTAGATCTCAACTGGGTCTCCACTAGATCTGACATTCATGCAGTTAATAATAGTAAATCTTCAGTTGCATGTGAGACCACTGATTGTGAATTAATTAATATTTAATTCACTTTATCTCTCACTAGTGTATATTCAGTTACAACTAGCACAACTGAGTTTAACTCACTTAATTGAGTTAAAATACTTTACAAATTGCATAACTACACTTCGACTCACTCAGTTACAACTAAGTCAACCTGCATGTCCCACCAACCAACCACTTAACTCGAAATTTCTTTAGCTAACTAATTTTCCACTTTAGTTAACTATTTCCAGGTGCTCATTTAGAATAGAATATAGTTTATTTTCCAACTAATATCAAGGGATAATAATATTAGACATGCATCTATAAATAGACATGAAATCTATAAATAGAATTTGCACATACATCTATAAATAGACATACACCTAAAATTAGCTTGAGGCTCCATCCTAGTGTAGGTGCTTCATTTTCCATAGGATCTTCTTATTAAATTTCAACACTCCCTCTCAACAAGAAATGGATTATCCTTCACCCTGATCCTGTCTATATCGTATTCGAATTTTCTCCTTGTGAGCGCCTTCATTAGAATATTTGGATCCTGATCTTCCATGGGAATGTACTGAAGCAACATGATCCCTCCGCACATAATATCTGAGATGATGGTACCAGATATCTATATGCTTAGATCTACAATGAAACATAGGATTAATCGAGAGTTTAATGCAATTTTGATTATCACAATGAATCACTATCAGATCTAAATGAGAACCAAACAAACAAACCAAGATCTTTCTCAAACAGATAGCCTCACATGCAGCTTGACTCGCTAACATGTATTCCATTTCTGCTGAACTGAGCGCCACAGATCTTTTCTTCTTGCTGTACCAAGAAACAGCTGTAGACCCAATACTAAAGATCCCCCATGATGTGCTCTTTCTGTCCGTTGGACTTCCAACCCAATCTGCATCGGTGAGGCCATGCAACTTCGCTCCATCAATTTTTTTGTACCATAAACCATAATTTGATGTGCCCATCAGGTATCTCAGGACATGCTTACCCTCCTTCCAAAAGATCTTGGTAGGCTTAACCATAGCTTTACTCAACTAGTTAACCGCATAGCAAATGTTTGGTCTCGTGTTCACTGGATACATTATCGAACCCACTAACTGTCGATAGATAGTAGCATCCACTACCTCTTAGAAGTAGCATCCTCTTTCCTCCAGTTTCCTGGAAGAGGAGTATCCATGGGTTTGCAACCCTCCATGTGAAACTTACCCAATATCTCCCTTACATCCTTTCCTTCAGACACAAAATGTTCACCATCTTGCTGCCATATTTCCAATCCAAGGAAATAATGAAGGAGGCCCATATCCTTCATCTTGAACTCCTTTTCAAGATCCTCCTTGCATGAGTGTATCAGTTACTCATCAACAGTCAATATTAAATCATCAACATAAAGAACAATGATTAAAAGCTTATGCTCCACCACAATTTGGTATAGGTTTGCATCTGCTTCACTTTTGGTGAAGCCTAGTCCAGTGAAATAGTTTTCTATCGGAGTGTACCAAGCATGGGGTGATTTCTTCAGCCCATACAACACTCTTTTGAGTCGGCACACACGCGACTCATTGTTGAAGATCTTGAAACCTTCAGGCTACTCTATGTACACCTCTTCCTCAATGATCCCATTGAGAAACATAGTTTTCACATCCATCTGATGAATGTGCTAGCCCATCTATGCTGAGAGAGCAAGGATGGTCCTTATGGAAGAATACCTTGCGACAGGTGAAAATTTCTATTCATAATCTATCCCCTCGATCCGTGAGAAGCCCCAGGCCACAAATCTGGCCTTTTATTTCTCCACACTCCCATCAACAGCTTGCTTTACCTTGTAGATCCATCTTGAACCTACCACTAATTTATCAACCGACCTTCGAACAATTTCCCAAGCACTGTTTTTTACAATGAATTCATACTCCTCCACCATTGCATCTACCCATGTGGGCTCCTGCACTGCTTCCTGAAAGGAAGACGGTTCAGTCAAAATAGATTTGCTCATGTGAGCCATGTATCCAGTAAATCGGTCAGGAGACTGTCTTTGTTTATGTTGTGAAGTAGGGGCTCCTACATTCTGTGCAGCATCAAGTCTCAGCCTATTAGCTTTCGTGGTATGCCTTCTACCAGTTCTGATGGTTGGCTCTACGTGAGTGGACTCCTCAACTCCATGAACCTCCTCTTGTGGCTGATCCACATCTAGAGACTCATATTTGGGAACCAACAATTCCTCTTCCGAATGCAAGTCCAACTCCCTCTCAAGTGACAACTGCATGGCTTTCCCCTCATCGAATTTTATATCTCGTCGCACAACATTCATTATGATGTTTGGCAAATACACACGATAATTATGGGGTGTTTCTGTGTACCCTACAAAAATTGGCTCCAACTTCTTCCTGGTGTCCTTGGTCACATGCAGTATGGTTGGTCACTAAATTGTGGGACCCTAGAACCACCGTTCCATGTGTATCCATGTTGTTTGGGGAAGATTGCGAGTTGTTTAAAAACTGCTGAAGTAGTGATAAAGTAACCTCTTTTTTATTTCTTCCATATGTATGTTTATAAAACTCCAATATTGTAATCTGTTGCGAGTAAAGGGAGTTTATGTGGGCCATAACCCATAGGTCCATGGTAATATGTTAAAATGCAGTTTCGTGCTGCATCATCTTTGTTGGAGCTTAGCAGGGGATGGGTATTGTTTGAGGGATTATGGGGTAGAGAAGTAAATCTTATCCCTTAGGTTGTGAAAATTGATGAGAAAGAGAGATAAGTGGGTGGAATTGTTGTAATAATCACAAAACTATCAATTTATTGTGTATTAACTTGTTTCTGTCGATTGTATATGTAATGTAATTAGTGAGGATAATATTGGGTACCTAGGGTGGTACCAAAGAACATAGAACATTCCCATACCATAATACTGGAGCCCTTGCAATGGCATGCATGAATTCTCATCAAAATAGAAAACGAAGACACTGAAGCATAATTGTCAACCTCGGATGGATCCACCAAGCAAATTACACCAAATGGTTTTCATCCTTGGGATCAACCTAGAAATGGCCTTGCCAAGTTCTCAACGAAGATAAAAGAGATAGATAACTCAGGATGATCTCAATGCCTAGGTCATATCCCCTTTTATAGGCTTTATGGACTCTTTAGCAACCTTATTTATTATTTTCCCTTGAAAAATGAAGGAAAATATCATGAGTAGATACCATGGGAAAATACCACAGTAGATACCATGGGCAAATTCCTTCCATTTTTACTATATCAATAAAAGGGAATATTACGAATCCCCCCACCCCAAGATTTCTTTCCCTCAAGATATCAAAATCCATCCATAGAAGACACATCTATATAAAGATATAAAGATCTCGTACAAACCAGTGTGTTATTCCATGCTTCCATGCTAAATGATCATGAATAGATCCTTCGATACATGGATTCCAAAAAATCCTCCGCTCATTCCTACCCTCAATAGATTCACTTGGATCCTAGTGCCACCTAAGTCCTGGGACTTGTGGATTATGATACCATCTCAACCCTCCATCATTATCCGTGCCTAAGGGCCCAGGCTACAAAATTCACTTGTCTAAGAGTATCTTCCTAGGAATCATCCCATCAATAGGGTTCCAACTCATAATATCTCACCAATCCATACTGTGGGAAGGATCTAATGCATGAATGTATGCACATGGAATAAGTCTACTCTGCTAATGTTTCATGATGCTCAACCCAAGATGCTCCACCCGGTTACCTAACATGATCCATTTATAACTCTGTGTAGAAATTTAATTCAAAATGCATGTATATCCTGGATTCTCCTGATCTAAAAATATGCTACTGTTAAATACAAAATCACTTCTACAAATCTTTGCGAAATTTAAAACACAAACGCGAATTACAATATCATGAAGAAATATCAATCACACATAACACAGATAATTTACTGAGGAAATATTATAGATAAAAACCCCACTATATTCTATTATGTATTATATCATGGATAATGAAACAATTGCATACAAAGCTCTAATCAAAGAGCTCTCAGTACATGAGCTAACTATCTCACACTGTCATACAAAAATCGGCAAGTTCCTTAGCCAATTTACTGTCTCCAGATAGTCTGCCTGCACTACGCAATCCCAGCTGATAGTAATCCCTGAATGAGTGCAATATTTCCTGCCTTGACTGTGCAATACTCATGGGCACATCCAATGTGTGTGCGGTTGCATGTGTGCAACCAAATAATGTCACAACTGATAGTTTAGTTCCCTTTCACCTAGATCTCAATTGGGTCTCCACTGGATCTGACATGCATGCAGTTAATAATAGTAAATCTTTAGTTGCATGTGAGACCACTGATTGTGAATTAATTAATATTTAATTCACTTTATCTCTCACTAGTGTATATTCAGTTACAACTAGCACAACTGAGTTTAACTCACTTAATTGAGTTAAACTACTTTACAACTTGCATAACTACACTTAATTTACAATCATATTTGAGTTAAGATTGGGTGATTGGGTTGAATATATAGATGGAAAATTATAATATATATATATATATATATATATATATATATATATATTGATTATTAATGTTTGATAAATTTAGTGTTAATATGAATTTAAGTTTGTTTTAATTATAAGTTGAAGTTAAAGCATTTATATTATTTTTAATTTTTTTCTGGTATTTTATTTTATATTTTATATGTATTTTTCTATTATGATATTTTAATTTTTAATATTTATGTTAGCAATGTATATTTGTAAATATCCTCAATTGAGAGTAGCTATATGGTGTGCTATCATTCTACAAAGAGGGAGATAAAGGTGACATCTAAGAAAAATCTCATGCCTTTGGAGTTCTATACGCTTATTATAAAACATTTTATCATTAATTAACTCCCTCGTTTGAATTATTAAATCTCAACCATTGAATGTACACGTAAGAAGTTGGTGAAATAGTCATATCACCTAGTTATGGAAGCATGGGAGCATATATGTAAGAGGTGGGTGAGAGAGTCATCTCACCTAGTTATGGAAGCATGGGAGTATATGTAAGAGGTGGGTGAGAGAGTCATCTCACGTAGTTAAGCCACCATGGATTAAGTACAATCAATTTTTAGGGAATTGTGATTGAGTGGATGAAGAAAGTGCTCAAAATTAAAAGTTCTTATATTGGGTCAAAACCAACGGCAAAGCATATATTTCGTATAATTGAGTCCAATGCAACTCATTTCACTCAAATTCAATATCGGATGCTCCCAAATATCACATTTTGTCCATTTTGGGGAAATAAATTAAAAAATTGGATTTGGGTTGCGGGGATGTGATCGACGACTGTAATGCTGTCTAGAGCATGACATAGCAACATTATTGGTCCTCCATCAACCCGTCATTGCAGTTGAAAAGTGGAGAATATTATTGATGCGAGATTGCTTGAATTTCATTGGTTCAAAGTTTGATGTGGTGGCCCAATGAGGGAGGTACCCATGGGCCAACCAATGGCTACCATGTGGTCGACCAAATTTTGGTTATGAGGCAATAAGCGACCCACGAGTTTGATTTTTGGACTTCTCAACTACCAAAGGACCTTTGCCCGACTCTCCTATGATGGTTCTTAACCCTTGTAGGAGACAAGAGCTATTTAAATTTTATGAAGGTTGCAATTGGGGGTGGGGGACCGGGGTTAACCCCGACCACACAGTCCACCAACTAGGGTCAAGGGCTAACCAACGAACCTAAAACCATATATGAAACCAAACCCAAATTTTTTTCAATGTATATCGGTGGAGGAGGACCATACCATATAACACCACCACAACCATAATACATAACCCATATGCCAAGGTTTGATGCAACGGGTTGGTTGGTAGTTACGATGGTAAGTTTAAGTCTTTCAAAGGTTTTCACATATGCATCAAAGTCTCCAAATTTTTTTCCACGACAATCCAACCAACGGGGAGCAGAAACTTGCCTTGGGCGGGGTTGCACGCTAACCATAACACACCATCCAATCGTCATTGAAACCAACATTCAAACCGAGTTTGCAAGCTGATGGGAAGTTTTACGGGTTCCGAGATTAATGTCAGGTAGGAGGCCACTTAGAAAAAAATTATTCGGATAAAGGGTCTCAGATAAAGGGTCAACCAATGTGATTAAGGAGGCGAAAATTTTCAAGCTGAGGTGTCGGGGATCTCATCGGCACGAGGGAAAAATTGTACGGCGTGCGTAATGATCGCGAAAAGAAAGAATTTGTAGAACATATTGAAACAAAGTGTGAATTGTAGGACGGTTAGCGAGAAAACTTCATTAGGGGATAACACATTCCATTTTTACCTTTTTGAAGCGAAAAAGAGCCCGGATAGAGGTTTTGTTGTTGGGAGCCATTGGAGAGATTTTTTTAGCATTACAGCATTGTAACTTGATCTAAACACACTTTTTTTAGCACAATGAAAGAGGCCCATCCATTGGAAGTTGGATCAAGAGATGTAGCCCGGGGGGATGAAATCCTTCATCATTTGATGTTTTGTGTATATTGATATAGTACGATGTCTTCTTTATTTTATGCAAAAATTGAGTTTTAAAGCATGTTAATGTGTTAATGAAATTGACATAAGTGTTTAAAAACCTAATCTTTTCACTTACGGAATTTTACAACAAATCCTCAAGGTCTCAAATACAGATCAACTTGGTAACAAAGATTTGGTTCTTTGTTTCTTTGAGGGTTTAATTGTTTGCAAGTGTTTTATTCTTACAGAAGTTTGAAGCTCGAGGAGAAAGAGGAAGGCTTGTGGTTGCAGATGTTCTCAAGTTGGGTCAAGGACAAGAGAGCACATTTGCCACAATATCCACCACAAATTTCACCTCGAGTTTCACTTGAAACTTCAAAATTCATGTCACATGAAGAGCTGACAATATGTTAGGATAAAAAGATTTTAGAAAATCATTCTTTGATAGGACACAAAATGGTGAAATTGCTATATGAAGAAAAACACAAGGTTGCAAGGTGAGAGCTCCAATCCTCAAAATGCGGATACTTCTTCAAGAGGATATGGAGGAGATCGGGACACAACTCCAAAAGTAATGGAGGGAATGGTGACAAACCACACTTGACACCCTATGACACCCTTGACATCTCTACAATATGCGCGATCCCAACAACGGACCTAAATACGCCAATCCTTATGTTCTTGAAGAATCTATACCTTTCGTGGTTTCACAATCTGGGGCCCATTTATAATATACGATCCTATTGTTGTGTTACATTTCATGAGTAAATGTACTATCACTTTAAATATGTCCTCATTTGTACGGGCAATATTAATAATAAATAATATTTTTTTGTGGTGTGTCAGGGGAAGTTTCTTTCTTTAAAATTTCAACCATTATTGAATCCTGGTAAATGTTCATTTTATTTTTATATTTATTAATGGAAAATTTAAAATTAGATTATAACGACAGAATTTAACATAAAAGTGTACCATAAAGTTGTACAGATACATCTCGACCCGGGAAGGATCATGGAACGATCTTGGTGGATTAGGATGCTTTTTCTATTGTCTCACGCAGAGGAGACATTTAAAGTGTTCTTGAGCAGGGAAGGGACATGTATTCTCTCGATGCATCCGGATGCCTTTTCTAACCCAATTCTTCTCTCCATAATTGGAAAGTAGAAAACCTTGGAAAGTAGAAAATCATAATGGAAAAGTAGAAAATCATAGAAATTTTAGTATGATTTTGATAAAATTATGGCATAAATTTTTATAAATCTGGGTTACACTTATTATTATTATTAAGTTTAGAAATTTTAAGTGTTTTGGAATTCTGATGATATTGAATCTATTTCATTTATAAAAAACACAGTTCAAGCATTCTTATTGTCAAGTTCAGAAATTTTCAGTGCTCAAGGTTTTAATGGTCCTAAATCTATTTCATTCATGAAAAATACAGTTTAAACATTCCTACTATCTAATTATTTTTGAAAACAAAATACCAATTCCAACACTTTTGGGCTTAAATTAAAGAAGTTGGGCTTTTGGTATTTTTGAAAACAAATACCAATTCCAAAACATTTTTATTATTAACTAACTGAATGGTTTGAATTATTAAAGCCCAACCATTGAAGGTACATGTAAGAATTTGGTGAAATATTCATGTCACCTAGTTATGGAAGCATGGGAGCATATATGTAAGAGGTGGGTGAGAGAGTCATCTCACCTAGTTGTGGAAGCATGGGAGAATATATGTAAGAGGTGGGTGAGAGAGTCATCTCACCTAATTAAGCCACCATGGATTGAGTACAATTATTTTTAGGGAATTGTGAGAGCCCAACATGCATGCAAAAATAAGGAAGAAGGGAAATTTGAGAAAAAAGGAACATTATATTTTGGCAGAGATAGGAAGATAGGGAAAATAGAGTTTAATGATGAGAAAGAGAGACAACTATATTGTGTGTGAAAAGACAAACTTCTAGAGATCAGATTTTTGCTAATAATTAGGGTTTCATCTCGATGAGGAGCTCTTGTTAAGAATTTACTTAGCATCCTATGTTAAGAATATAGTGAGGAATTTATTTATCGTTGGAGTTCCTAGGCCCCTATATAAAAGATTCTTTAATCTTTTGATGCAGGAGCATCAGACCACAATTCAAATTCAACGTTGCGAAGGGTGAAACATGGATAACCATTTGTGAATGGGGGAAAATTTCTATGAAATAGAGCTGAAACAATGGAAGCGATAAGTCTCTTGAAGACTATATAAATTGTAATTATCTGCCATGTAATCGAACAGATAGATTCAGGGGATTAGTTGAGCAATTGAGGGAGAAGAACTCGTGGATCTTAGATGATCCACTCGCTTGTAATTTCTTTATAAAGGTGAGTCTGTATTGTATGATAGGAATGGAGAGAAGAGCACAATGTAGCCACAGGTAAATTTTGTAATTCAGGCCAGAGTGGCCTTATCCTATAACTCGAGTTCAGAGTATTAATGAAATTTGTGTGTTTTATTTGATTTGGACTTCTTAATATATATGTATGTTATTTTTTTTAATTAATAGACTGTGTGAATGTGAGCGAGAGGATGAAGTTCCTATGAAATTCGCATAGAGGAAGATATGGTAGAGCATGGATTATTGAATGAAAAAACCCATCGACGGGAATTAGAGTGAAGGATGAAGCAATGGAGAAGAGTCGTGTGACGCATGAGCAGACGGTCATGATTATATTGCAGATCCGAGGGAAGAGATTGACGATCCAAGATGACAATACTCATGGGCACATCCAATGTGTGTGCGGTTGCATGTGTGCAAGCAGATAATGTCACAACTAATAGTTTACTTCCCTTTCACCTAGATCTCAACTAGGTCTCCATTGTATCTGACATGAATGCAGTTAATAATAGTAAATATTTAGTTGCATGTGAGACCACTGATTGTGAATTAATTAATAATTAATTCACTTTATCTCTCACTAGTTTATATTCAGTTACAACTAGCACAACTGAGTTTAACTCACTTAATTGAGTTAAACTACTTTACAACTTGCATAACTACACTTCCAACTCTCTTACAAATTCGAATCACTTAGTTACAACTAAGTCAACCTGCATGTCCCACCAACCAACCACTTAATTTGAAATTTCTTTAGCAACCTTATTTATTATTTTCCCTTGAAAAATAAAGGAAAATATCATGAGTAGATACCATGGGAAAATACCACAGTAGATACCATGGGCAGATTCCTTCCATTTTTACTATATCAAGAAAAGGGAATATTACGAATCCCCCCACCCCAAGATTTCTTTCCCTCAAGATATCAAAATCCATCCATAGAAGACACATCTATATAAAGATATAAATATCTCATACAAATCAGTGTGTTATTCCATGCTTCCATGCTAAATGATCATGAATAGATCCTTCGATACATGGATTCCAAAAAATTCTCCGTTCATTCCTGACCTCAATAGATTCACTTGGATCCTAGTGCCACCTAATTCCTGGGACTTGTGGATTATGATACCATCTCAACCCTCCATCATTATCCGTGCCTAAGGGCCCAAGCTACAAAATTCCCTTGTCTAAGAGTATCTTCCTAGGAATCATCCCATCAATAGGGTTCCAACTCACAATATCTCGCCAATCCATACCGTGGGAAGGATCTAATGCATGAATGTATGCACATGGAATAAGTCTACTCTGCTAATGTTTCATGATGCTCAACCCAAGCTTCTCCACCCGGTTACCCAATATGATCCATTTATAACTCTGTGTAGAAATCTAATTCAAAATGCATGTATATCCTGGATTCTCCTGATCTAAAAATATGCTACTATTAAATACAGAATCATTTCTACAAATCTTTGCGAAATTTAAAACACAAACGCGAATTACAATATCATGAAGAAAGATCAATCATACATAACACAGATAATTTACCGGGGAAAGATTATAGCTAAAAAACCCACTATATTCTATTATGTATTATATCCTGGATCATGAAACAATTGCATACAAATCTCTAATCGAAGAGCTCTTAGTACATGAGCTAACTGTCTCACATTGTCATACAAAAATCGGCAAATTCCTTAGCCAATTTACTGTCTCCAGATAGTCTGCCTCCACTACGCAATCCCAGCTGATAGCAATCCCTGAATGAGTGCAATATTGCCTGCCTTGACTGCGTAATACTTATGGGCATATCCAATGTGTGTGCGGTTGCATGTGTGCAACCAAATAATGTCACAACTAATAGTTTAGTTCCCTTTCACCTAGATCTCAACTGGGTCTCCACTGGATCTAACATGCATGCAGTTAATAATAGTAAATCTTCAGTTGCATGTTAGACCACTGATTGTGAATTAATTAATATTTAATTCACTTTATCTCTCACTAGTGTATATTCAGTTACAACTAGCACAATTGAGTTTAACTCACTTAATTGAGTTAAACTACTTTACAACTTGCATAACTACACTTAATTTACAACCATATTTGAGTTAAGATTGGGTGATTGGGTTGAATATATAGATTGAATATATATATATATATATATATATATATATATATATATATATATATATATATATATATATATATATATATATATATATATATAAAAAGTTACTTTATGATTATTAATATTTGATAAATTTGGTATTAATATGAATTTAAGTTTGTTTTAATTATAAGTTTGAGTTAAAGCATTTATATTATTTTTAATTTTTTTTTGGTATTTTATTTTATATTTTATATGTATTTTTCTATTATGATATTTTAATTTTTAATATTTATGTTAGCAATGTATATTTATAAATATCCTCAATTGAGGATAGCTATATGGTGTGCTATGATTCTACAAGAGGAGATAAAGGTGACATCTAAGAAAAAGCTCATGCCTTTGGAGTTCTATGCGACTTATTATAAAACATTTTATCATTAATTAACTCACTCGTTTGAATTATTAAATCTCAACCATTGAATGTACACAAAAGTTGGTGAAATAGTCCTTATCACCTAGTTATGGAAGCATGGGAGCATATATGTAAGAGGTGAGAGAAGTCATCTCACGTAGTTAAGCCACCATGGATTAAGTACAATCATTTTAGAAATTGTGATTGAGTGGATGAAGAAAGTGCTCAAAATTAAAAGTTCTTATATTGGCTCAAAACCAACATAAAAGCATAGATTTCGTATAATTGGGTCCAATGCAACTCATTTCACTCAAATTTGATATCGGATGCTTGGAGTATCGCATTCCCATTTTGGGAAATAACTTAAAAAATTGGATTTGGGTTGCGGGGATGCCCAATTCAAAGCGGCACAGCAATGCTATATGGAGCATGACATGGTTACATTATTTGTCCTCCATTAACCAATCGCTGGTTGAAAAGTGGCAGAATATTATTGATGCGAGATTGCTTGAATTTCATTGGTTCAAAGTTTGATGTGGTGGCCCAATGAGGGAGTGCCACATGGGCCAACCAATGGCTACCATGTGGTCGACCAAATTTTGGTTATGGAACCGAGCAGCCCACAAGGTTTGATTTTTGGACTTCTCAACTACCAAAAAGGACCTTTGCCAACTCTCCTATGATGGTTCTTAACCCTTGTAGGAGACAAGAGCTATTTAAATTTTATGAAGGTTGCAATTGGGGGTGGGGACCGGGGTTAACCCCCGACCGTAGTCCACCAACTAGGGTCAAGGGCTAACCTTGACCTTGAAACCATATATTAAACCAAACCCAAATTTTTTTCAATGTATATCGGTGGAGGAGGACCATAGGATATAACACCACCACAACCATAATACATAACCCATATGCCAAGGTCTGATGCAGCGGGTTGGTTGGCAGTTACGATGGTAGTTTAAGTCTTTCAAAAGGTTTTCACATATGCAGCAAGGTCTCCAAATTTGTTACCAGACAATCCAACCAACGTGAAGCAGAACTTGCCTTGGGAAGGGTTCTGCTAACCATAACACACCATCCAATCGTCATTGAAACCAACATTCAAACCAGAGTCTGCAAACCAATGGGAAGTTGTACCAGGTTCCGAGATTAATGTCAGGTAGGAGGCCACTTAGCAAAAAAATAGTCAGATAAAGGGTCAACCAATGTGATTAAGGAGGCAAAAATTTTCACCTAGGGTGTCGGGAATCTTGTCGGCACGGGGAAAAATTGTCGCTCCACGTGGTCGCGAAGGAAATAATTTGTAGAACATATTGCAGAAAAGTGTGAATTGTAGGAAAGTTAGCAGAAAACTTCATTAGAACATAACACATTCCATTTTTACCATTTTAGAGCAGAAAGAGCCCAGATAGAGGTTTTTTTTTTTGTTCTGGAGCCATTGGAGACATTGTTTTAGCATTCTAAGCACTGTAACTTGATCTAAACACACTTTTTTTAGCACAATGAAAGAGGCCCATCGATTGGAAGTTGGATCAAGAGATGTAGCCCAGGAGGGATGAAATCCTTCATCGTTTGATGTTTTTTGTATATTGATATGGTACTGATGTCTTCTTTATTTTATGCAAAATTGAGTTTTAAAGCATGTTAATGTGTTAATGAAATTGACATAAGTGTTTAAAAACCCTAATCTTTTCACTTGCAAATTTTACAACAAATCCTCAAGGTCTCAAATACAGATCAACTTTGTATCAAAGATTTGGTTCTTTGATTATTTGAGGGTTTTAATTGTTTGCAAGTGTTTTTTATTCTTACAAGTTTGAAGCTCAAGAGAGGAGAAGGAAAGCTTGTGGTTGCAAGTCCTCAAGTTAGGTCAAGGACAAGGAGAGCACATTTGCCACAATATCCACCACAAAT
The DNA here is from genome assembly GCA_034641835.2 of Pinus albicaulis. NCBI lineage: Eukaryota > Viridiplantae > Streptophyta > Pinopsida > Pinales > Pinaceae > Pinus > Pinus albicaulis. Next base: position 63,496 of record JAXQQM020066842.1, read on the forward strand.
TTCACTTCAAGTTTCACTTGAAACTTCAAAATTCATGTCACATGAAGGAGAGCCTAAAAATATGTTAGAGGATAAAAATGATTTTAGAAAATCATTCTTTGACAGGACACAAATGGTGAAATTTCCATATGAAGAGAGAAACACAAGGGTTCAAGGTAAGAGCTCCAATCCTCAAAATGCAGATACTTCTTCAAGAGGATATGGAGGAGATCGGGACACGACTCCAAAAGGTAATGGAGGGAATGGTGACAAACCACCCTTGACACTACCATTCTCTTCGCCTCCATCCTCACCACCATCTTCACCATCGTCATCTTCTACATCAACCGCTTCACAAACACCTCCACATTCTCCACTGTTGAAACTTGACATAAAATTTGAATTGCCTATGTATAATGCCAAGGTAAATGTTGAGAGATTAGATAATTGGGTTCGTCAGCTTGAAGTGTATTGCAAGATACAAAGAATCAAGGATGATGCTTGACCAAACTCCAGCTAGCTTCATTAATATTGGAGAGTGCAACACTTATTTGGTGGGAAGCCAAAACTCAAGAGGACATGAATAAACATGGTAAGGTCCTAACCTCTTGGAATTTTTTTTTTTATACATCGAGGAGAAAATTTTATCCATTAGCATACGTGTAAAAAGATATCATGGATTGGAAAAACTTTAGGCTATTAAAGGGTCAAAATGTGCAAAGTTATACCCAAAAGTTTAGAAGAAGAGCATTGATATTGGGTGTAGATTTTTCATCTCAAGATACTTTTCTAAAATACATTGGAGGTTTTCATAGCTATTTGAGACATAACATTCTCATGTTTAACCCTACAAGTTTATATGAGGTTTGTGTACAGGAAACACATCTAGAACTTTTCCATATTAGAGTCATCTCAAAACATAACAAGATTGAAACTCTATTTGATAGTGGCTCACAAGCAAATCTCATTTCTAAAAACATTGTCAAAAATTCGAATTTGGAAACCATTCCACATCATAAACCATATCCTTTAGCTTCGATGCATGACAATGCAAAGTTGCAAGTAGCTAGAAAATGAAAACTAAGATTCGCCATTACTGTAAACTTCATCGATGCGATAGAGCTTGATGTAGTATCATTAGACAAATGTGGTATTGTTCTGGGAAGCCCATATATTTATGATAGGAAAGATATATTTTATCACCGTGAACACAAATATCACTTGTTCAAAGTGGTATTGAGTACATTATTAGAGCACGTCGCTGTTGGAAAAATAATGATTAGGGGGAGGGGGTGAATCAGTATTTAGTGCAGACAATAAAACTTTCATTTTTCCTTCTTAAAAACCCATACGCGACTTTCCTGAATTCAACTCGCATATATACACAGATATCCTTTACAAAACTTGCGTATATCTAGTGAATTAATTATGCATTTAATTCATGACTTAGATCATTGCATTACTCATTTATCAGATGTTCAGAAAACAGTAAATAGGTGTAGAAAGAACATAGTAATCATCACACACAATCAATCACACATGAACACCAGGATTTTTAGGTGGAAACCCAATTTGGGAGAAAACCACCGCTTCCGTCGTCTTAGTCTTCAATCTTTATTATTAAGAAAACTTCTTACAACATGTACTGGCGCGGACTCATACCAGCATGTAGGCACCCACCTGCAGAAGGCTACAACCTTCTCTCGTTTACCAGCCTTTCCTGGAAGGGAGCAACAACCCCCTGCTCTCGTTTACCAGCCTCTCTTGGAAGGGAGCTACTACCCCTGATATTAACACCAGCCTCTCCTGGAAAAAAGCTTCTACTTTCAGACTGAAGGCTTCAACCCTCAGATCCATTGCAGACCACGTTTCATCAATTTTCAAACTGGATCAAAACAGTTTCAACACAATCCTTCACTTATCAGAAAACGTCCTTTTCCCAGAGCATCAAACAGAACAGTGAAACCATTGTAACCAGAATATCAGAGATAACCCAGACTTCAGAATAGATATGCAGAATCTCAATCAGCTTTGAGCAACCATCAGTTCAAATTGCATACGCGCTTTTCTTCAAACATACTCGCGTATATACATGTGTTTAATAAAGGCAACCCGCGTATACATCTGTGCACTTTTCAGAAAAAACCTAACAGTCCATACGCTCCTTTGTTTAAACAGATCCATGTATATACGCGCTTTTCATGAAACGAACATGCGTATAGATCTATAAAAGATAAACTTTGCAGAAAAGATCAGATCTATGGACTTACCCAGATTTCTTCAATATCTTCAATAGATTTGCACCAGGTCTTCAATACTTCTTTTCAGATCATCCTAGAGATTCATCATTTCCAGATCTAGAGATTTTGAACCTTCATCATATTCATGGGTGCATCATAGATTCAGATCTATCGATTAAGAACAGAGTTCAACCATACAAATAAACTTTAGAGTGAAGTATTCATTTAAAGCCCAGACACATGCACACCCTTTGCACAATGATTTTCTTCTCCTTATATAGGTTTACCCTTTATCAATACCATGAGCCAAAACCACACCTCTTTCGATGGTATTCCTGGACGGGGTCAAATAGACAACCCAACGCTCAATACAATGGGTCAATACCATGGTAGTAACCCCTGGTTTTACACTTTTAGAGCGCAATTGAGCATATGCGACTTGGCACGTACTTTCCCGCGTGCATACGCTACTTCTCCTAGACAAACCCGCGTATGCCTTGAGACACACACTTTTCATCATTGGTCTAGCACATACTGGAATTCCTTTCATCATTACATCTGAGCTGCTCTATAGACACATCAGATTTACATCATTAATTAGTATATCAAGTCAGTTTCCATTAAGTACAACTTTCATCAAGTAGGTTGCCATCATCTTTATCAAGTGGGTTGCCATCAAGGACAACACTCTGCATCATATTGCCAACAATATCCCCCTTTGGACTTGATGGCAACCACGATGGTGTTTGATCACAACAGATAGATACATTAAGCATAATGATAGTCTCCCCCTATTCAAACACCATGTCACTCTCCCCCTTTTACATCAAGGGCAAAGGGCGGATCAACACCAACACAAGGTTTTTCTCCTCATGTCGAAAGAAGAGCGCTGGAGATCTGATGTGTACTGAAGTTACCATGCTCCCCCTGAGTTCATGCCGGATCTTCAAACATGTTTTTCAATGAAGTACATGACTCTATGACCTTCCTATCACCAAGGACTCATACTTACATCAAAGATCCAACCAAGTGGATTTACAGATGAGACTCAAGTACCCAACCGAGTGGGTTTACACATTTTGACTCAGCTACCCAACCAAGTGGGTTTACACATTTTGATCCAACTACCCAACCAAGTGGGTTTACACATTGAACAAGTCCTTACATGACTGAATATTACAATTTACATCATAGGTCTCAACATGACCTTTTCATCAAATTACAAATATGACCCTTCATACCCAAGACAAAAGGATCTCAAGAGAGAGATCATAATTCAGAATCATCATAATGCCAACAATGCATTATTCTCAGCAAGGCTAATGCTCCCCCTGAATATGTGCATCCTAAACACTTTCAACAGCAAATCATCAAGGCATCTTCACCCAAAATCAGAGAATGAAACAGAAATATAAGAGCCGAAATACCACCAGAGACTCCAAATAGCATCAGAGATACCAAACAGCACCATAGCTTGTGCTGAAGAAATGCTGACCCAGAAAAATTGTCAGCAACCACA
>JAXQQM020062561.1:0-22934 GCA_034641835.2 Pinus albicaulis
TCTTTAGACCAAACGGGAATTTCTGGTAAGCGAATGTGCCCCAGGGAGAGATGAATGTTGTCTTATATTTGTCCTCTAGGCGGATATTGATTTGATTGTAGCCGAAAAATCCATCCATAAACGAAAATATTTCACATCTAGCACAATCATCAATAATCTGGTCCATAAAGGGAGTAGGATAGTTGTCTTTTGGACAAGCAAGATTGACATCCCAATAATCAACGCACACTCTGATGGTTCTTTGCCTTTTCATAACAGGAACGATGTTGGAAACCCACTCAGTTAGCGGAATAGGGTAAATGAAACTAGCACGCAAATTTTTTTCAACTTCTACTTTAATGGTAGCAACCTTCTTCGGATGAACAGGACGAAGGCGTTGACGTATCATTTTGACATCAGGGTAGATATTAATAGTGTGTTCAACGATACTAGTGTCAATACCTGGCATTTCCTCGTAAGAACAGGAAAATATATCTCAAAATTCATGAAAGAGAGAGAAATATGTTTTGAGTTTGGATGGAGAACAGGACACATTGACATGAATATTTTCTACCATGCCAAGTTTGGTCAAAATATCGATAGAAATCGTTTCTTAAATATTTGACAAATTTCGCTCAAAATCAATTGCATTAATAGGAAAAGATTTCAAAATATTTTTTTTAATCGATGGGTGATATAGTTCACTAAGATTATCTTCTTCATAATCAGGAATATGGGAAAAATGATGATAATCTTCCCAAGGTTCTCCTTCCGACATCATGGTTTCCAAAATATTCTCATCTATCAAGAAAGTTGAGGAAAAAGGGTCAGATGGAGTTCCAAAATCTAATGAATGATCAACCTAAACAACTAGCGACGATGATTTTGGATTCGCCACCCAAGCCAAATAGATTGATTGCTATGCTAGCTCAATAGGTCTGGGTGACAGAAAATCATCGAATGTAACAATTTCAGAATCATACGTACTCTTTCTTAAGCCAGATGGAGTGGAGGAGATCATGTAGCAGGTGTTTATACTTGCAATTTCAGCAACGTCGCAGTCTGCAGTAATGCAAAGGTTCCAATGAGATTGGAATCCTTTAAGAGTCCTACACCAATGTTTTGAAGTGCAAGTTGGGGTGTGTGAACTAACGGAACACTTCTAGTTACCTGGGAACTGGAGGCAAATAAGGATAGTTGATTGATGACTGTGATAACACCTTTATGTGGAAAGGTGATCATTCTAAAATATGTAGAAAAAATTGCAGTCATAGCATATACCCATGGCCTTCCAAGTAGAATATTGTAGTCAAGGGGTCTATTAATGACCTCAAGATCAACATTCACTATTTTTCCCCCCAGTTGGACATGTAGGTTATTGATAATACCACAAGGTTTATATGTACGTCCGTTAAAAGGCTTCAATATCGTTGATGATTGATATAGGCATGGCGAGCCAAGTGACTTCCAACAATTTAGAGACATAATTCACGTAGATGCTACCTCATCAATAATAGTACAATGAACAAGGTGATGGAGAATGCTAGTTATGCTGGTAATTGCGGCACATAGCCCATATGGTTAAAGACTATGAGATTAGAATCTGTTACACAGTAATTTGTCACCGTCCCTACCATTCCCCGTCCCGCACAATGGAGGACCCATAATGTGACCTGTGAACACTGTCATGCACTGAAAAAATCATCATTGCATCCCTCTGAGTATGAGCTTCATTTCCCCAGTGGAGTCGCCAATTTGTTGATGAGGTAAATCCCCTCTGCGGACAGAGGCGATCCCTACTAGCCCAGCAGGGGTCTAGCAACAAACAAACAATGCTATGACGCAAGCTCCTAGTTACGAATGAAAGACTTGGGATAAGAGCCTACCTGGATTCCAACGCTAGATCCGAAGAAGAAGATGTCCCCGTCCTTCAGCCCTGGCAGATCACAATCCTTCCACGATCTCCGTGGATGAACACCTGCACGCAGAAGAAACGAACAGATACATGCATAGGAACCAGCATACGTAACTAAACATCGGTCAGAAAAGATATTACTCGCATTAACATGATAGAAAAAGAAGTGGAACCATAATCATAGTCATCTATTAAAATGATAAACGAATAGAAGTTACAACCAAGTTCTGACGTCGCAGCTTCCTTAATCCTTCAACAGTGCGTCTTTCCCTTCGGGTATTTCCTCTGTATGAGCATAGATTACATTGCTCATTATTTGGAATGTCTTCTTTCTATGATTGTTTGATGTAAAAGGGATGAATGCCTTGTTTTGATCTCTTGCTTTGGAAGTCCTTTTTGTGTTTGACCGCATATGTCTTGTCAACTTTTGAGGGATTTTGTCACAAAGTATTTTGAAACAACGATTGCATTCTTAGTGTTTGTTTGCATCCCTTTTGCTTTCATCCTTCATTAAAGAGATTTGCGTTTATTTAGTTTTCGTCTCAAAGTGTTCTTTTTGTTAAAATGCATTAGATCACATTGCATTGAAAAGTATTTTTTGAGATCCATCATTGAACTTATATTACATTGTTTAATGATTGAAAACTAGAAATCACTTTGAGTGCATTCGTATTATTTGAAAAGAAAAGGAAATTGTGCATAGATTACAATTGCATAGTTTTCGGAAAAAGAATTTTGCATAGATTACATTGCATAATTCGCTTCGTTGGATGTTTTAGAATACTTTTGGATAGTGAAAGTCATCTAGTTTGGAAAAGTTTCGTTTTTAGTTTTGCTGTTTGTTGCATCATTGTTTGAAGCTCTTCCTTTAACTAGATAGCATTCATCGAATTGAAAAGTTTTATTTTCTCATATAGTTTTGCATTTAGGAGTCTTTTGAGACACTACATACGGTAGGGCCTGAAAATTGAAACTTAATTGAAGATCAACTGTAAAATTCATTCAATTAACCTAAGGCAACATTGGAACTTAACGAAACATATTTAGAAGGTCTAGGCTAGAGACGTGTTCCGGCGTCGTTAAACCTAGCAGCTGTCGTTCGCCTGTTGGCTTTAGACAGCGCTAGTACGGACTTGCGCTCCCCGTACCGTCGCGTATATATAGGGAGACCCCTATAGGTTTTCAATCCTTTATCCACAGGAAGCCGAGTCTGCCGCCCTATACCCGTGATACACCGAACACAGCATTCGGGGAGACTACCTGCACGTACGGAAGTCCTTGGTCGATTTCTGTTTCATTTTTGAAACCAAGGTGTATATTGCAGTTCACGGATATTTGGTACACCCTTTGTGCCTAGTTTTTCCTGAGCAGTCATTTGGTCTTTTATGACTCCCTAAACTTGAAAAGACCGTCAAGCGCTTGTCCTTTCACGCTTGTATCAACTCTGAAAGAGATAGAGTCATCTTTTTATCGTTTCTCGACTCTTAAAACATGAAACGGTAGAATTTCTTATTTTCCAATGTGGTAAAATCAATCGCCCACGATTACACACCCGTTTAGACATTGCTTGTGACTGTTTGATCGTGTGTCTTAACTCTTTTTTCAGCCCGTGTGTGGTTTTGAGTTTTGATGGCAACTTTTTCAGAGTTTACCAACCAAGGAATCCCTTCAGAAGGGAATCCTGGTCATTTTCCTCCTTTCGGAAATGTTGGTGCTCCTTATATGGCAACGTTGTCCCTTCCTGGGTTAACTGTTGGGTTGCCTATTTGGTTGTTCTCAACCTCTGTCGTTCCGAATGTCTCAGTTACTGGTCAATCAGTTCCTCCACCCGAACCACATCATGTTGATTCTAAGGTGGACCTCTCCCCTTCTTCGCCTGTTTCTGCGTCCTCCTCTTCTACTTCGCCTGGTGAAAGTCTGGATTCAAGTAACCAGGTGGCTAAGAAGAAGAAGAAGAAGACAAAGAAGAAGAAGTTCGATAAGCGAGAGGCTAAATGTACAGCTACTATCCCTAAGGAATCTCCTCTCGATAGTCCTTCCAACCCTCCTCGGAAAGTCAAGTTCCCGTGCATGTTGTGCACGGGAGACCATCTTCTTCGAGACTGCCCTGGCATTCCCAAGGTGCTCGAAGTATGGCCCAACGGCCACCCACCGTTGCCTTTGGTTTCCGGGAGTCAAGTTGGGGGCATGTCTTCAGCTGCTGTTGATAAGAACTCTAAGAAGCAGGGTAAGATCACCAATCCCTGTAAGTTGTGTGAAGGGCACCATGCCATTCACCTTTGTCCTTATATGGATGAAGCCAAACGAGTTTTGGACAACCCGACCGGTTCTACACCACGCCTTCCACCTGGTTACAATCGGCTTTCTTTGATTCCTCCACCAGCTGATCCTACGATTGATCAAGAGTCATCCTTGGTCGATCCCACTCCCCCAGAAATTCAAATTCACGAATCTGTCCCTGACCAACCATTGGTCGTAGGATCGGTTGAACTGGCCCCGTCCGCGGTACACCAGGTCTTTTCTGTCGAGAGTGGATCTCACACTCCTCATGTCCTTCTGGTTTCTTCAGATTCGTCGGACTTGGAGAAAGATTCTCCTATCCCTGTGCTTCAAGAAGACGCTCCTCCGCCTCCCATAATGGAGGCTCCAGAGGATATTCCTCCCGCCTTCGAGATGGAGGTCATGGAGGAGGCTTCTGCTTCCGTAACATTAGGGGCAGACCTTCGCATTTCGATGGTAGCCCCTCCGAGTAGTTTGGTCGCTTCCTTTGATTGGAATAGATTTGCAGGATTTCGCCTTCCGTCTTATGTGCCTTTCGAGATCACAGTACAGGCTCTTGGTCTGGTTGTACCCAGCACCATTATAGACGAAGGTGCGTCTGTTAGTATTCTGTCTTCAACTACCTGGCAAGCTTTCGGTTCACCACCGCTTGCGCCTGTTATGCAGAATCTGTTGTCATTCAATAGAAGGACCAGTCAACCGTTGGGGATCCTTCCAAGGTTACCAATTACTTTGGGAGGGAAAACCGTCCATATGGATGTGATGGTCGTTCCAGGCCCCTTGGATTTCCATCTGCTCCTGGGGCGCGATTACACCTATGCCATGGGAGCGCTTTTCTCCTCCCTTTTTCGTGTGGCCTGTTTTCCACATGAAGGACGAATTGTGACCATTGATCAGCTGTCGTTCTTTGGTCCCAATGTAGCATTTGGTCCACCATCACCCCCTCCTGGTTTCTATCCACCCGTTGTATCTGCTCCGCCGCAGGTCAACTATGTGGCTACTTACCCCGTGCCTGTGCTCAGTGATGATGCTGTTGTGCATAATGTGCTGGGGGCATTGGGTCCTGACTTCCAGGATGTTTCCCTTCCATCAGGAGTGGAACTCTTGGAAGCACCGCCTTCTTATTCATTTTGATCTAAGTCGGTTAGAGCACAGTTTCCTCCATGGGTCAAGCTCTTTAAAAAATAAAACCAGGTTGTCGGAGCAGAGTTTCTTGTCTTGTGTCAAGCTCCTTAAAAGATGAAACAAGGTTTGTCGGAGCAGAGTTCCTTGTCTTGTGTCAAGCTCCTTAAAAAATGAAACAAGGTTGTCGGAGCACAGTTCCTGGTCTTGTGTCAAGCTCCCTAAACCATGAAACAAGGGGTTTGAGGATAGTTCTTTTAATGTGTCAACCTCGTTAAAATAATGAAACACGTTCCCGTTCAATTCGAGTCTTTGTTTAGATCTCGTAAAATCCCAGTCGAGTCTTTCTTAGATCTCGTAACTTGAACCTTCACTCCATCTGCCTTACATATGGACTGAAGCTTGGGGGGCATGTCCCTCGAATTGAATCACCATGCTGTGGGCATGCTTACTTTTTCAAGCATAGTTTGTTTCCGTTTCAAGCTTGTGTAAAAATGAAACCGGTTTCAAGCATAGTTTATCTTTGTTTCAAGCTTGTGTAAAAATGAAACCAACTTCAAGCAGAGTTTCCTGATTTCAAGCTTGTGTAAAAATGAAACCTTTCCCATTTTACCCCTTGTGATTGTCATCTTATCAGCCTATTTTTCCAGATGAGCCTTGGTTTTCTCACTCCATCGTCATTATCTGCTTGGCCGATCATATGCCTTCACTTGGTTGTTTTACCCGTTCCTGAGGAACCGCTGATATGAGTGGTCTTGTTAGCCAGCCTCTCGACCTTTATTTGTTCAAGAGTAGTTCCACCATTACCGGAACCAGTTGCTACCCTTTATACCACTCGTTCCTCCAGGAGGAGTCATCTTTCAGCTCTTTTCTGACTCTCTAAACATGAAAAGATCGTCGAGGCCCTTGTCGTTTCGATCTCGTTAAAATGGACACGAATCGACATTCACCCGGTATAAGTTTAACCCTTTTTCGGGTCGGGCTGGATCGATTACGAAAAAGGAATACCCTAGCCTATCGCGACTAGGAGGTTTTCCCGGATATTGTTTTCTACCTTTTCGGATCTGGGGAACTATTTACGAAAAGGGACCTGTGGAGTTTTCTTTTCCGCTGTCTTTTCAATCTCTCTAAACATGAAAAGACGCCGAGTTCTTCCTTTGTCAGACTCGTTAAACCCTGATGACATTGGATTTCGTCGAAATGACGTTCTCCGAGTTTCTCCTTCCTAGGACTCGTTAAATGCACTAGGATGGATTCGCCCGAAGGGCGGACTTATATGACAAGCATATGGTATCCTCTTCAAGCTTGTGTAAAAATAAAGAGGTACTTGCCAGAAATGGTGGGGGAAAAATGGAACCATTGTCGTTGTCGTCGGCAGTATGTCGCTCTTGAACATGGCACTTGTCTGCATTCGTGTCGGGTTGGGGACATCTCATCTCGCTGCTTCACTTTGCCTCCATGGGTTTGGGTAATCTCTTTTGACCTCTCATCTGTTCACTGCCTCGTCACCATGACCTCTGATCCGTTGATGTCAAATATTGCCAAATCCATTGTCGTGCCGTTTATGTGTTCAAGAGAAGTTGGCCTCTGCAAATATCAACCTTCCTCTGTTTCTCATATGATCCTGATTCACAACAAAACATTATGTTCCTCTGTCTCGTGTCGATGATGTGGGAATCATTATAGCCCACCTTCGATCAAGGTCACTTCCTGTCGACTTCAACTCATTATCCAGGAAGTTGGTCTAGAGACTCCTGATGGTACCTTGGAGCCTGCATGCCTCAATGGCAGGTTCGTCGCATTCGACGTGAAGTTTACATCATTGACTTCCGATCGAATGATTCTGCGGGTGTTCGACGTTAGCTCATTTATTCACACGCCGTAGATTGTACCTGTAGTACCTTGAGGACCATTGTCATTATTGGTGGTTTCTCTCGCGTCTGTTAACAGCTTTCATCATTGGCTGGTAATCAGACGATGTTCTTGCATGTTCGACTTCAGCTCACAAATTCACATGCTCGAACTTGTACTTTGTTTGGGTCGAGATGGAGCGCAAGACCCTGGATTGTGTCTGTTGTAATCCAGGCTGCGATTGTGGATTATTATCATTATGTACATGACTCACTGATTGGATGGCTGCGACCATACCTGAGTCTAGTTGTTTGATCTTAGTTGGATGGCTGCGCCCATACCCTGGATCCGGATTATAGCATACTCTGTTCGGATGGCTGCGTCCATATCATATACATCATGTACTTGAGATATCAGTTGTATCTTTCTGCGCAGGTTTTCCGACGGCGGGCCTTCGGTTGGACATGTTCTCGTAAAGCATTTCACCCCTCTCTCTCTCGGGCCTCATGCTTTAGGGGGCATCTGTTACACAGCAATTTGTCACCGTCCCTACCATTCCCCGTCCCGCACAATGGAGGACCCATTATGTGACCAATAAGCAGTGTCATGCCTTGAAAATACCATCATTGCATCCCTTTCCATGAGGACAACATTCCTTCTGTTGATCATTTCCTGAACAGACCCCTAAAAACACCTGTTTTTGCATTGGCGCTGGTATCCCGTTATGTACTCGCGCCAATGGGGGAAAATTAACACTGAGCCCGCGCCAATTGGCGCTCTGTCCCAGTGTTGTACCCGCGCCACTCTGTTTATGGAAAGTTTTTTTAAAAAAAGAGGCGAAGTTTCGATTACAACAACTTCGTGGATGAGTCATCAGGAGTGGTTTCGCCTGAATAACCACGGCCTTCCTCCTTTGGCCTCTTGTTTCCACCATATGGGGAACCTCCCAAAGGATAAGGCCTCCCTTCCACTATTGTAGGGATCCCAACCTCATCCTCTCCTCTATAAATATAGCCTTCATCCATTGATGAAGGGGCTGAATGCTGAAGGGCTGAGAGTCTTGAAGTGCTGAAGCTTTGCATCTCCCTATTCCCAAGTGCCTTTGTGCTGTAAAGAATCCCTTCTTTCCCTTAAAGCCCATTCAAGCGAGGAGACCATTGTTACGAGACTCTGGAGAGGTTTCCCTTTCCTTGGCGAGCTTTGCGAGACGTGGACAACCGGAGACCCGTTCGAAGGAAGCTGCGACGTCAGAACTTGGTTGTAACTTCTATTCGTTTATCACTTTAATAGATGACTATGATTATGGTTCCACTTCTTTTTCTATCATGTTAATGCGAGTAATATCTTTTCTGACCGATGTTTAGTTACGTATGCTGGTTCCTATGCATGTATCTGTTCGTTTCTTCTGCGTGCAGGTGTTCATCCACGGAGATCGTGGAAGGATTGTGATCTGCCAGGGCTGAAGGACGGGGACATCTTCTTCTTCAGATCTAGCGTTGGAATCCAGGTAGGCTCTTATCCCAAGTCTTTCATTCGTAACTAGGAGCTTGCGTCATAGCATTGTTTGTTTGTTGCTAGACCCCTGCTGGGCTAGTAGGGATCGCCTCTGTCCGCAGAGGGGATTTACCTCATCAACAGAATCTGTCAGATCAATTCCACCAATTTTTGAAAACAACGCTTGTTTCTAGGAGGGAAAATTTTGTAACACCTCAAGTGCTGACATAGATGAAGGGTATTGAGCCAAATATTCAACTATATTATAATTTTGAGAAGCTCTTGCTCGAGGGTTATACGTCGATTTGTGAAAGACTCCCTTTGGTGGCTTGATTTTCAATTCATGAATAGAAGTAGGTGTTATTGATTCGGTGGATGGATTCGTGGTCGATGTAGTACGTTGATCAGTAGCATGACTACCATAATATTTATTATGCGTTGATACCAAAACATCAGTCGATGGATTTGTGACAAATAACATAAGACCTTGGGAACTAGAAGCTGGATCCGTAGCAACCAAATTTGTGTCTGTATTCGGAAACAGATCTGTCAACACAGCTGACGCATGTGAGGTCTTAACCATTTGTGAGACTTCAACACAGTGAGGAAAATCTTGAACAAAGTGTTCCTCATTATAGATAATGCATAGATAATGAGGTTTCTGATTTCCAGACGATTGATCAGATGATCTTTCCTAGGGGTTAGAAGTTTTCTTCTTCTTTGATTTCCATTTTTTCTTACTTCTGGGTTTCTTGTCACTTTTTCCTTTGTAAAATGACACGACATTGATTTTGGAAGAAGGCACAGGATCAGATGCAGTAGTATGATGTGTGCTTGTAGTACCGATCATGCCGTTTCTGGCATGAGAGTCCTTTAATGGAGGAGGAACAATAAAATTAGATCGCGACGCATTAGGACTTTTCTCGTAGAGCGTGCCATACTAAGTATAAATCAAGTCTAGATATTGGGCACGAGAAATAAATTTCTTCAGTGATGACGCCACCCTTAGACACATCCTCAGTTATATATGATAACAGGGACTTAATGAACCACTCAACAAGAAGCTAATCAAGAAAAAATTTCTTAACCATTCTACAACGATGACACCACTCATGACTATGATCAGAAATGTGAGTAGCATTAGTCAAGAGTTCCTTTCCAGTTTCATATTGTATGGGTAACTGGAAATGGTTCAAAAAGACAGTAGCTAGGGAAGTAAAATTATCAAATGAAGCTCCAGGCAACTCAATGTACCATTTTGCAGCCAGACCGTGAGCGTACACTAGAAAAGACGTAGTCGAACAACGTCATCATTCGGGGAGTTTGATGAACACCACAAATGATAATTCATAACATGAGTCGATGAGTCTTCCCCAGGGTTTCCATTTAAATTTGGAATATTCAAGGGTGATTTGTGAGGTATCAATGGCCACCAAGGAGCATAATTGATTGGATCATTGGTGAGCCGGTTTAAATCTGGTAACTCTAAAGTTGCAACAAAAGACAACTGTCAATTAAGGTCAGGTTGAGCATAGCCAGGGTATGATGGAATTGCTTGGGAAATAGGCCTTTGAGCACTAGCATAAGGAATCTGTTGATGGTAACCCAGATAGGGGTTGTTTCGATAGGCAAACACTGGAGGATTTTGTTGACCAAAACCTGGGTAAGTTACTTGTTGAAATGAAGGTTGTGGCATTTTCACCTTTGGATGCGAAGGGGTTTGTCCACCAATTTTATAACCCAAATTAGGATAAATTGAATTCGGTTGAGAATAGGTATAACTTGGTTGTGGCTCTGACATCCCATAATATGGTAATCCAACTTGTGAATAATTGATTTCGGGTATAGGTGGTTGTTGTAAACCAGCCGAAGGAGTTGGAGTCTAAGGGCCCAAAAATTGAGGGTATTGAGTTGAACGACTTGCCTAAAATGGTTGAGGAACAACAGTTTGAGTCTATAACAGGGGAAAATATGTATTAACAAGTGGAGTTAATGTGGGTGAAATAGGTTGAACCGGTTGATACGAGTGTACAACCATTTGTGGTTGGATAGGCAGAGTGCACTTCCATTGACAAACATTCATTTCGACATTAGGTTGACCAAAAAATGATGGATTATTGTCAAAGTGGGTGACCATCGGTTGGCCCCCATCATAAGGAGTATAATAAGATGGAAAATATTGTTCTCAAAATGCAGGGAATCCAGTTGATATTGTACTGGAAGGAATATACCCAGATGGACTAGCTTGTTATTGCCCTGAAGATGGATATAAATGATCAAGCCATTCAGGACTCACTATAGGTTTACTAGTTATAATACCAGATGATGACATTGGTGAATTCCATGGGTCTGAAGATGCACTAGAGAAAATTCCAAATAAATATTTATAACTTGATGGGACCATAGGGACACCATGTAAATATGACTCTGGTGAGGTTGTGAACATTGACGGGGTAGCGAGAGCAGGTGCTGCCACAATTGGAACAGATGGTCCAGCCGAATGTGTTGGTTCAGGTATGGTTACTTAAACAAATGTATATCCTTTTGGATTGACGAGAATTTGAATAGACACAAGATCAACAAAAGTAGAAGGAGGTGATTGAGGAAAAGACTCGTACAGGTAAAGATCCTCGCCAAAATGGGTTGGAGTTAAAAGTGTTTCTTCTTATGGTATTTCTTCAATCGAAATTAAACCAAGTGGAAGGATTTCGCTGTGAGGCCCAAAGTATATTTCAGGAAGTTGACTGTGCGATATGGGAGACTCAATGGCTTTAATAGATTGTGGGGCGACCGATACAGGAACAACTTCTGGTCATTCGACTTCGAGATGCAGATGTTATGGAAAAAAAGAGACAGGATTTGGATCAACTTCTAGTTGAACAATGTCGGGTTCGAGAGGTATGGTCTCACTGATTGGATGGATCATGACCACGGGTAGCTGTGAGGACTCCATCTCGACAACAGTAGAAAAACCAAGATTTGTGGAAACAACTTGTGCTGACTCTGGTATATTTGAATATGATGCTTCACTAGAGGTACTGATGGTACTGGTTTTTGCAGAGCGATGTTGCCTTCGTCGACTAGAAGTGACTTTTGGTGGTAAATCTGGTTTCAATACAAGTCTATGCGAATGGAAGGGAAAGGGATTTTCTTCTTCCATGATGACTGATTTATTTTATCACCAAAAACAAATAAATAAAATAAAAGGGTAATTCTAGGCGAAATTTCTACCAAGAAATTGTGAACTACAGAATATCTCATGGTGACCCAAGAAGTACGGGCAGGAAATATCCCCAAATGCTGTGTTCGATGTATCACAATTTACAAGGCGGCCAACTCGGTTCACTATGGATGGATAGAAACAAAAAATTTTCCTCCCAAATATACCCGAAGGTACGTGGAGGCCCAAGTCCATATTAGCACTGTCTAATGTGAAACTGCACAGTTAGAGCACCCCTTTATACTTTTTTTACTATAACACCGCCCGATATACCAGAAGGTACATGGAAGAGCTACGATAAAATTACGTACGTGGAGTGAGGTATCATACTCGAAATGTATCGTAGACAATTAACGACAACTACAATGTTTAACGACGTTGGAACACGTCTTTAGCCTAGACCTTCTAAATGTTATCGTTATGGTTCCAATGCTTTTTTAGGTAAATTTATGTAAATTTTAAGTTGATCTTGTTTATCAATTTGCCTTTCAAGGTTTAACGCAATTATGTGTTGGAAATTCCTAAAATTCAAACTAAAATTATAAGCAAACTTTTCAATTTTAGCTTTTTCAATGAAAATCCTAGCTACAAAGGGGAAAGAGAAATCAGTTTTGAGAGCAAACAACAAAGAGCACAAACTAATATGTAGCTTTACTAACTTGTTCCTTTGAAAAACACACAATTCACTATATGAAAATGTAGGTTTTTCTTTTCAGTCCCCTTAATGTGAATGCAAAAAGGAAACTATATGCATCAAATCAACAAAAAACAAATGCTTTCTTCTTTGAGAAATGATGAATTTAACAACAATTTCTCTTTTAGGAAAAACAGAGAATGGAACTACAATTTTTCCTGTAGGAAATGAAGAATTTAACGATAATTTCATTTACGAAAACAAGTGGATCTAATGTAGAATTAAAATACTTTGAATTTGATTTTTCAATGATAAAGAAAAACACTTAAAGAGACATTGAACAAACTTACTTTTCATACGAGGAAGAATCAAGCAAATCCACTGGTTTCTATGAGGTATCAGACAATTGAAAACATAGCAAACAAAAAGGCTGAAAGTGATGGCAATGACAAATTCAAAGGGAATTTGGTTGGCTTAGGGGGAAACATAGTCTCTAAGGGGAGACAATGCGTTGTGAAGCACCCCTAAGTGGGAGACAGTGCTATGCAAATCATTGTGTCTTGACCAATAGTGTGTTGGGCACAAAAAAGATTCAAAATTAAAGCTACTAACACACTTCTAATGCAATTATTTGTTTCAAAAGTATAATAATTGACAGTAGATGCTACTGGGTGGATAAGCAGAGGCAAAAACACCAAGGATGATGAAAAACTCCCTAGCGGAGTCGCCAATTTGTTATGCAGAATTATGGATTAGGGATAAAATACATTCCCTAAATGTGGTGTTATGCATTTAGAACAACAGATCAAAGAATTTGTAGACACTTTCTATAAGAGTAAATAGAAAAATAGAAAGATGGAGGAACTTACTTGTGATCCAAGTGCTTCCTATTCTCCTTCTGTCACTCTTGCTATAGCTTCCAATCCAACTTTGATCGCCAGACTCGTTTCTGCAAGTATAAACACTAAACAATAAAGAGATTGAAATATACAGATGGCTATTTATCTTAATCAGTTAAATAGATGAAACATGAAACATATATATCAGTTAATGATCCATGATATGAAAGACAAAAACATAAATAGATACATATATGGGAAAATGAACAAAAATATTTATTAATGGATAGAAGGGGGAGGTTAACCCCAACGATCGATTTGATGTCACCAGCTCCAACATTCATCCCATCCTCACCACAATAAACATTTCCCCAGCAGCATATCACTCTTATCACACTCAATTTAGAATCCAACATCATTTCTTTACCAAATTTCTTCCTTCTTTAGCACTAGGATCTGTGCTCAAATTATAGGGCAACTAAAGGTAGTTTCTCAATCAATGACTTTCTAGTAATAGGCAAGACATGTTCCCAAGCTCAGAGGTGTTATATTGACACATGGATTCAAATTTTGACACATATGGACTCATCTAGAGGGCACTAACCATGTGAATATTCTAGAACAATGAGAATTTCGCTCCCATTTGACCAACGCACTCTTGAATGTTGGGAAGTTCTTTGCAGAGCACCCTTGAATGGAGGTAACTGCATATGCAAAGCAGTTAGTCCCTTGAGAGATGGCGTTGGTGAGCTCATATGTGATATAACTTGTACTTCAAATCTTGGAAACCTTGCAATGGAATTCATGGACGATTTGTTCTTGTTCTTGTCTTAGGGCATGTAGCAACTGAAATGATAGGGGATGATAGACCCTATTTCATTGGTTCTAGGGATGATGTCCAGTTTAACCAGGTCATTGGGAATAATGCCCAAATTGACCTATAACACTACTCTTTGACCCATTACAATTCAATAGGGGATTTGACCCACTCCAAAGCCCCTGCGCCAGACTAAAATATTACAAAATATTACAAAAATATATCAAAATTGTAGTCAGCGGACCCCGCTCCAATAGTCTTGGATATAGTGCTTGTTGTGAAAATTTGGAAGGGAGTTTAGAAATGGACATATTCTTTGCAAAAATCCAAAGTTATGGAGGTGAGAATTTAAGGTTATATAGTGATCAGGTTCTCAAAAATATTCTCAAAAATGAAATTTTTCGGAATGGTGTGGAACCTGAATGACCGCGTAGATATCGTCTTTTTAAATCCAGCGCAACTCATTTCACAAAAAACCGACACCGTATGCTCCAAGAAACAAGTTCTGTCCATTTTCCGAAACAGGTGAGTTTTGCAAAAAAAAGGAAAGGTGACTGTGTATTTTGGGCTAGTGGAAGGCTACCACATGGCCTCTTCTAGTTGGTCAAAAGGTATTTTTTTAGGCCAATCTGGCCTTTCCACTTGTCCTTTTCTGATTGTCTTTGGTTTGGATGAGTTTGATTGGGTGGTTGATGGAAAACCACATGCTGCCACATGGCCCAACTAGAGGCCTCCACGTGGCAACACGAGAGGCCACCAAAATTTGTTTAAGGCCAAACTCCACCAGATGTGGGTCGAACACAAGACCTCACCACAAACAATGTCATGCATTACCAACATACCACATTTATTACTCATTATACATAGGGACAAAAATATATTATAAAGTTTGTTATGGCGGAGTTGTGGGGAAGGGTGCCAGGGCTTGCCCCGGCCGCCCATACATGTTATACATATGACCAAAGCGCTGAGACCAGGAGTGGGGAGCATAGCCACCCATCTTAATCTCCAGTTAACTACCAAATGTGAGGATCCATGTGACATGGACCACTGTAACCGATGTCGGACCACTACTTTGGAAGCCGCCACACCTAATCGCCTCATCGAAATGGCACCTTGTGACACCTTGACACTAACCACCGAGAGTTAGTATAACCATCAGGGTTTTACTATTAAAAAAATGTTTTTCACCACCTATGTTATATGATTAGAAATTTAGAATCATTAGGGGAATTTTGAGGTCTAAAATGGGCCTCCTAAGAAAAATGTACAACAAAAATAAACTTTATAACAACCAATAGGATTCAAGATGATAATGTCAACCATGGGGGATGATTTACCATTTTTTAAATAAAAGTGTAAAAATATTAAAAAATAATAAAATAATAAAACTACTTTTTCAACTCGTATTTTCAACTTATCTCCCAGAATTTTTACTCAAATTTCGAGTGGGAGTACTCGTTGGATGCAAAATTTAATTCCTCATCCAAGGAGTACCCATGTTGCATACTTTCGATGAACCCTACTACATGAAAAATGAGAAATACATAAAAAAAAAAACGTGATTACAATCACATTTTTTTTATGTATTTCTCATTTTTCGTGTAGTAGGACCCATCGAAAGTATGCAACATGGGTACTCCTTGGATGAGGAATTAAATTTCGCATCCAACGAGTACTCCCGCTCGAAATTTGAATAAAAACTTTGGGAGATGAGTTGAAAATATGAGATGAAAAAGTAATTTTTTCATTTTTCCCTCTAAAATTTGATGATGTCATCAAATCTTATTTGATTTTTTCCACTATTATTTTATAATTTCCTTAGGAGGCCCATTTTAGACCTCAAAATTCCCCTAATTAGTAAGGCGTTATTGTGCAAATTAATGTTCCAACAATTTTTCCCGAAATTCCGGTAAATTGTCACTCCATTAGCCGAAAATGGGGCGAATTTGTAGGACCAATCCAGATTTTGGGGAAATTGTGGTGTGGTTAGCAGGAAAACTAGGGAGGCTCATAACTTTTTCAGTTTTTGACCAATTTCGGATCAGAAAGAGACTAGAAAGGAATTTTTGGGTATTCTAAAGCTAATGGAACAAGTTTTGAAGCCATTGGAGCACTGTAAATGTATCTAATCCCCATTTTAAGCATAATGAAATAGGGCAAAACCATTGGAAGCTGGACCAAGGATACGTATCCTAGGAGGGGTTAATTCCATCATCTACTGTGTTGTGTTTATTATTATGGTGCATTTGTTTTTTGTTTCTATATATTTTAGAGTTTATTTACATGCTTTATGTGTTTAAAAATTAACATAAAAGCTATGAAAAACTCAATTTAAACACTTGTAATTTTCAAACCCTCAAGCACAATTTTATTAAGATCTCATACCGATCAAGTTTGGTATCATAGATTTATTTTTCTTTGCTATTGTGACAATTTAATTTTTTTCAAGTGTATGTGATGCTTACAAGGTTGATGCTTAAGATAAGAGAATGAAAGATTGTGGTTGAAAGTCCTCAAGTTAGGTCAAGGACAAGGAGAGAAATTTTTCCTCAAGGTACACCACAAATTCTTCCTCAAATTACAGTTGAAGCTTCAGCAAGTATGTCTCATGAAGGGGGAACTGATAACATGTCAGATGAACAAAAGACTTTGAAAAAGTCTTTCTTTGACATGATTGAAACAGTGAAGGTTATCTATGAAGATAGGACTTCAAGTTTGCAGGGTGAAAATTTCAATCCTTTAAAAGGAGAGGGTTCTTATAGAGGAAAAGGAGGATATAATGACATGAATTCAAAGGGAAATGGTGACAAACCACTCTCTTCTCCACCATCATCTTCACCTCCATCCTCACCTTCATCTTCTTCCTCTTCCACAAACACTGTTACTCAAACACCTCCACATACCCCAAGGGTGCATGGTAACACTCCCTTATTAAAACTTGACATAAAATTTGAATTGCTTATGTATAATGGTGAAGTGAATGTTGAAATACTTGATGAATGTGTTCATCAACTTGAATTTTATTGCAGGATCCAAACCATCAAAGATGATGAAACACAGATTCATTTGGCTTCATTGAGGTTGGAAAGTGCTTCTTTGATTTGGTGGGAAGCCAAAACACAAGAGGATGTGAAAACTTATGGTAAGGTCTCCACCTCTTGGATAGATTTTATTGCTGCACTTAGAAGACAATTTTATCCAATAGCGTATATGAAAAAGGATATTATGGATTGGTTGAATTTTAGACAACTAAAGGGTAAAAGTGTGCAAAGCTACACTGAAAAATTTAGGAGAAGATGCTTAATATTAGGTGTAGACTTGAATTCAAAAGACACTTTGTTGAAATATATTGGGGGTTTACACATCTATTGATGTCATAATATCCTTATTTTTAATCCTACAGGTTTGGATGAAGTTTGTGTCCATGCAACTCATCTTGAAGAAAGAGGGGAAAACATTCCACAAGAGGGTAGCCAGAAACCATTCAGAAGTGGAGGTAAGGGTAAGAACAAGTTCAAAGGAAAGGGAAAGAAGAACGCATCCGTCAAAAAGGAAGGAGAAAAAATAACATGCAAATTTTTTTCCAAAGAGGGTCATGATGAATCTCATTATTGGAATATTCATCCTGAGATGAAAGCAAAGAAGTTTAACAACAAAGGGAAGCAAATGACAGCTACAACTACACAACATGACTTAGGCTCTGATTCGGGAGATGAAACAAAGATCACAAGAATGGGAATGAAAGGTAAGGACATAGCAAGCACTATCTCTTCAAGTTTTCCTAATGATACTCAAGATGAGAAAACTATAATTGAACTTTTTCACATTGAGGTTATTTCAAAGCACACCAAAATTGATGCACTTTTTGATAGTGGTTCACAAGAAAATTTTATTTCTGGAGACTTAGTCAAGAAACTAAACTTAGAGACCATTCCTCATCCAATACCTTATCATTTAGGTTGGATATGCAAGAATGAAAACTTACAAGTTATGAGGAAATGCATATTTAAATTTTCAATTACAACAAACTTTCTTGATGAAGTTGAACTTGATGTAGTACCACTTGATATTTCTGGAATTGTTTTGGGAAGCCCATATTCGTATGATAGAAATTATATTCTCCATCACCATGAAAATAAGTATCACTTGTTCAAAGATGGCATAGAGTACATTGTTAGAGAACATCGATAGAAACAAAATCTTTCACTTGCAAATATCGAACAAATGAAGAAACCCATTAACTCTAGCAATAATTTTGTGCTTCTAATGGTAAAGAAAAAGAATGATGTTGAAAATGAAGCTTTTCAAGGTTGTGATTCAAGATTAAAATCTGATTTGGTTGAGGTTGTTAACCAATATGATGAGATGTTTTAGGAGCCAAAAGGATTTCCTCCCAAGAGGGGAATCCAACATGAAATACAATTGTAGCAAGATTTTCCTCTTACGAAAATTGGCATGTACAAGATGTCAATGATGGAAAGTGTAGAAATTAAAAATCAAATTCAAGAGTTGTTGGACAATGGGATCATCAGACCAAGTACTTCACCATGCAGGTCGTGTATCGTTTTGGTGCCAAAGAAGGATGGAACATGGCACATGTGTGTGGACTTCTGTGCAATGAACAAAATTACGCTCCATTGCATGCATTGACAAGTGTGAAGTAGGTATTCCAGTGGGGAGGTAAAAAGCACAAGGAATTTAATTCATTGAAAGAAAATATCAGTTCATCCCTAGTACTTTCACTTCTAGAATTGAGAAATTCATTTGAGATTCATAATGATGTTAGATATTACACCATGGGCATGGTTCTCATGAAAAAAGGTAAGCCTATCTGTTTTCATTCGAAAAATTTCAATGGTGCAATGATTAATTATCCTACATATGAGAAGGAGTTATATGCATTGGTGAAAAGTGTGAAAAAGTGGAAACATTGTTTGATGGGTAAGGAAAAAATCGTTCACACTAATCATCAACCATTGCAATACTTGCAATTGCAAACAAATTTGTAGCAATCAAGGCACTTCCGATGGATGGGTTTTCTTCAACAATTCCACTTGGTGATAAGGTATAAGAAAGGTATCCACAATAAAGTTGTTGACATGCTTTCTAGGCCTATTGTTAGTGCTAATACTATTCTCAAGAATAATTTTGTTTTGCATGAGAGCTATGTTGAACAATATGCTTTAGATAATGATTTTTGAGATGTATCATGCAACTTTAAGTCAAGGGAACCAAGTAGAGGAATTGGATTATCACATGCATGATAACTTGTTGTACCATCTTGGTAAGATTTTTATTCCACAGGGAGAAAGAGTCAAGATTATAAGAGAGGCACATACTTCTCTTATTGTTGGTCATTTCGGTGTAAGTAAGACAATGAAACATCTACAAAGGTATTCTTATTTGCCTCGTATTCTGGAAATTATGTTACGTTTTATTAGAGGTTTTTAATTATGTGATTTTAGTAAGCCTAGAAATAGAAAGTTAGGATTGTACACTCCACTTACAGTACCTTCTCTTCCATGGGAGAGTGTCTTTATGGATTTTGTTGGAGGTAATCCTAAGTCAAAGAGAAATCATGATTATATTTTTGTAGTTGTGGATAGGTTCAACAAAATGTGTATTTTAATTCCATGTAAAAAGAAAATTACAGTTGAATAGACTGCTTAGTTATTCTTTTAGAATGTATGGGTGCATTTTGGATTGCCCACATCCATTGTTAGTGATCTATATTCTTGCTTTATTGGGAACTTTTGGTCAAGCTTGTGGGGATTCATGGACACCAAATTGAAAAAGAGTGAAAAATTTCATCCCCAAACAGATGGTCAAACAAAGGTGGTGAACCGGATGGTGATACATTTTCTTCATGGTTATTGCAACAAGCATCCTAGGTTGTGGGATGCAAACTTGCACTATATTCAACATGCTTACAACCGGGCCAAGCACTCTTCAACTCAAACATCGCCATTTGAGGCGTGTTTGGGATACTTTCCTAAATATCCCTTGGATTTCATTTTTGGAAAGGATGTTGCTATTGATGGTCATAGTGACATAGAAAAAGCTAAAAGGTTCATTGAACAAATCCAATTGGTGCATCAAGCAGTCCAAGAAAAACTGGAAAAGAGCCAAGTCAAGTACAAAACAAGGCATGATAAGAATTGTGTAGATCACAAATTCCAAGTTGGTGATGAATTTTGGCTTCACATTAGAAAAGAAAGGCTTCATGGAGAAGGTACAAAAGTGAAATCAATTTGATATGGTCCATTCAAAATTTTAGAAAAGATTGGTGATAATGCCTTTAGGTTGGATTTGCCTTCATATATGAAAATTTATGTTGTTAATGTTGATAACTTAAGGTTTTATGAGCCACATTTGATTTCAGATCAAGGATAAATTGTTAAGATTCCTTCCATAAGTATTTTTCTCATGAATACCTTGATGAACTACAACAAGACACCATTCTTGATAGGAGAACGAGGTCTTCAAAATGAGGGAATGTGGAGTAGATTTGTATGGGGCGCAAAGGCACAAATCCAAGCAAGTCCAAATGGATCGAGATTGGAAAGGTGAGGTAACTGTACCCTCATCTGTTGAACAACTGAAAGTGATATTTTTGGGTCCAAAAGCTTCCAGTGGGGAGGAGTGATCAGGTGCTTAAAATTTTGCTAAAAAATGAAAGTTGTCAGAATGGTGTGGAACTTGAACGAACATGTAGATCTCATCATTCTAAATCTGACACAATTCATTTCATGGAAAACAGACACCGTATGCTGCCATAAACATGTTCTGTCTGTTTTCCCAAACATGTGAATTTTGCAAAAAAGGACAGGCGACTGTGTATTTTGGGCTAGTGGCAGGCTACCACGTGGCCTCTTCTGGTTGGTCGAAAGGTATTTTTTTTGGTCCAATTTGGCATTGCCACTTGTCCTCTTCTTATTGGATCTGGTTTGGGTGAGCTTGACTGGGTGGTTGATGGCCAACCACATGCTGCCACGTGGCCCAATTGGAGGTCGCCACATGGCAGCACGAGAGGCAACCATGATTTTTTTAAGGCCAAACTACACTAGATGTGGGTCGAACACAATACCTCACCGCAAAAAATGCCATGCATTACCAATAGAGCATGTGCATTACTCATTACACATAGGGACAACAATATATTATAAAGTTTGTTATAGCAGAGTTGTGGGGAAGGGGACCACGGTTTAGCCCCGCCCCCCCAATACATGTTATACATATGAAAAAAATGCCAAGTCTAGGGGTGGGGAGCATAGATGCCCATCTTAATCGTTAGTTAACCACCAAATGTGACCATTCATGTCACATGCGCCACCGTAGCAGCCAGTAGAACACTAGTTTGGAAGCTGCCACACTTAACTGCCTCGTTGAAACCACACCTTGTGAGACCTTGACACTAACCGCCGATGGTTAGTATAACCATCGGGGTTTTATAATAATTTTTTTTTCGACACCAATGTTATATGATTGGAAATTTGGAATTAAGGCATTATTGTGCAAATTAATGTTCCGACAATTTCGCCTAGAATTTCGGGAAATTGTCGCTTCGTTAGCCGAAAATGGGGTGAATTTGTAGGACCGGTCCTGATTTTGGGGAAATTGTGGTGCGATTAGTAGCTAGGGAGGCTAAAAAATTCTTTAGTTTTTGACCAATTTTGGATCAAAAAGAGGCTAGATAGGCATTTTTGGGTATTTTGAGGCCGATGGAATAGATTTTGAAGCCATTGGACGTTGGACCAAGGAGACGTAGCCCAGGATGGGTGAAATCCTTCATCATATGGTGTGTTTTGGTTATTATTATGGTGTGTTTGTCTTTTTTTTCTGTATATTTCAAAGTTTATTTACATGATTGATGTGTTTAAAAAATAACATAAAAGCTCTAAAAAACTCAATTTAAACACTTCTAATTTGCAAACCCTCAAGCACAATTCTATTAAGATCTCATACAGATCATATAGAGAGGTCAAGTTTTTCAAGATATTTTGTAAAGAAAATCAAGCTATCAATAATCCAATTTATGCTATTGATCAAGATTTTGGGTGCTTTAATTTAGCTGATAATGATCTTTCATATTCTCTGATCAACATTTAGGAAGTTGTTAATACTCCTCAAATTTACAAAAACAGATATTTGGAAAATGCACTTTGATGGAGCATTTTCCAAAGATGGAGTTGGAGCTGGAGTTGGAATTGTACTCATCTCTCTTGATAAGAAAAAAATAACTCAATCCTTTAAATTAGACTTTGATGTTACAACCAATGTAGCTGAATATGAACCCCTTATCTTAGGATTAGAGTTAGAAAAAAGCATAAAGGTTCAATATTTGACGGTATTTGGTGATTCAGAGTTAATTTTGAAACAAATCAGGAACTTGTGTCAAACCAAGCACCACAGGCTAATATCTTACAAGAATGAAGTTTTCGATTATGTTAGAAATTACTTTCAATATTTTAATATCACATCGATCCCAAGAGAAGAAAACCTTCATGTTGATGCCTTGGTAATTTCTTCTAGTTCCTTTAAAATTCCCGACCCTATGGAATTGCATTATCAGATAGAAGTAAAATACATGCCTTACATTCCTAATAACCTTAAACATTGGCAGGTTTTTAAAGATGATGAACATTTAAAAAAATTCTTACTAGCAATAGATAAATTCTCAAATTTGCATATTGAAGAAGAACAACTCAATGAAAGTAAATCAAATGATGACAATAAGAACTCACAGTTGATAAAATAATAACCGACTATAATATCATTCA
>JAXQQM020064982.1:0-64281 GCA_034641835.2 Pinus albicaulis
TTTTTTTTAACTAGAACGGATAATTTTATTGATAGATATGGGTTGGCCAGAGCCAAAACAAACATTTCAGATCACTGCTTCATGCATATCACTGTTTTTACATGTACTCCTTGTCCTATTAGGGAATGTTTGCCGTGTTCACTTCTCCTGCATTTAAGCTGATCATGCTCATTTCAAGAGCGCATCCAGTGTTTGCTAACCTGTCTGCTTCTGTGTTTAAGTCTCTGAGGATGTGGAAGATTTGAGCTGAGGGGAAGTCCTTCAGGAATCTGTTCACTCTTGCAAGCTGCTTATTTAACACTGGGTCCTTTAGCCCTTTCTTGTTTATTAGAGATTTTATCAGCAACTCTGAGTCTCCGAACACTAAAATTTCACTTGGATTCTCTTTCCTAGCCAGCTGACAAGCTTTTAAAAGACTGAGAACTTCAGCCTGATTGTTGGTTTTTGTCCCTAGTCCCCAACTAAAGGTCTCTTTTTCCCCATTCGGAAATTAAATAACCCCTCCTGCTCCTGACCTGCCTGGGTTGCCTTTTGAGGCTCCGTCAAAAAAGATAGTGCATTTTCCTTGTGATTTCCACCACTTCTGAAAGCTGTCCAGCGTATCTCTTATCTGCCATTTTTCTTTGTGTTTTGGGCGAGTGCATGCTGAAGGTGTTGGCTTGGGGGAGAAGCCATCAAGCCAAATCCTTTCTTCCTTTCGAAGGGAGCTGTCATCTTTGGCATTTGAGTGTCTCAGAGTTTCCAAAAGGAGTTTCTTGGCCTTATCTGCTATGATATCTGCAGTGGTTTCTTTTTTATTAAAGACCATTTCATTCCGGGCCAACCACAACTTCCAGCATATGTATTTTGGGGCTGCGATCCATACCTTGTGCCAAAGAGATTTGTCTGCAATGCTGCAGGGGTATCGAGCTTTCCATGACGTGAACATGTCTCTGGTCGAACAATGTGTAGGGGTTCTCACATTCATGCCAGTCAAGAAGATAGACCAGGCCTTCTGAGCAATCTCACACTCAATAAACAAATGATCAGAGGTCTCTAGTGCGTTTTTGCAAAGGACACATCGATGAGGGCCGGCTATATTTCTTCTGTTCAGGTTTTCTCCAGTAAGTATTTTGTTGTGGAACAAAGTCCAAGTAAAGAAATTAATCTTGGGAATGCTGAAATTTTCCCAAATCTGTTTCCACACTGCTTCGGGATGTAAAGAATCCTTCTTACCTTGTAGCTGCAGGTATCCTTGTCTGGCTGTATATACCCCGGTCTTTCCCCAACCCCAGAAATCTTCCTCGTCCTTGTGCACTGGTGTGAAGTCTGAGATAGCTGTTGTAAAGACTTTTAACTGATTGTTTAAGTGCGCTGGTATGACAGGCAGAGACCAACTCTGCCAGTTGCCTTTTTGATCCCATTCAACGATGTCCTCAATTCTTCGAATTCCTCTTGAGCTTAACCAAGCTCTTAAATCTACGATTTCAGAATTTGCTGATAGAGGAGGATGGCCCATAATCTGATCTCTCCACAGCAGAGTGTTTTTCCCATTCCCTGGGATTTTGTAAAGATGCGTTCTGAAGAAACCAACAGCTTTGCTGCAGAGCTTCCATGCCTGCGTTCCCCTGGGAGTAGTCACTGGGTTAAAGTTGACTATCGATTGATTGTTGAGGTACTTACGATTAAAGATCTGGCTGACAGGGTGTGAGGGATCGATAAGAAGCTGCCACAACAGCTTACATCCCAAGGCTAAATTGGAATTCTGGGGGTCCCTGATTTGAAGGCCGCCTTCATTCAATGGGCGCTTCACTGTGTTCCAGTTAACAAGATGGAACCGATTGCTATTGCCGCGCCCTCCATTCCACAAAAAATTACGCATCAGACTGGAGATGCGATCTGCTATTTGACTTGGTGCCAACAACAGGGAGGCTTGGAACGTAGGCATTGCAGATAGAACAGAGCGTATTAGTGTGAGTTTGCCGCCTGTTGAAAGCCAGGTTCCACCCCACGCTGTTATCTTTTTCTTGAGCTTGAAGATCACCTCTTCCCATAAATGATTTCGATTGGATCCCTTGGTTAATGGAAGGCCAAGATACTTTATCTTATCCCAGTCAGCATAGCCATTGAACCCCAACTCTCTGGCGATCCTTTCAATTGTGTTTTGTTCTGTGTTCCAGCCATAAACAGCGCTTTTTCTCTCACTGATTAACGCTCCAGAGATTTTGCAGAACTTTTGTAGGATGGTCTTGAAGGTGTTAGCAATTCTTAAGGAAGCTCCCCCAAGTAGAAGTGAGTCGTCTGCAAAGAAAGCGTGGTTCACTGGAGCAATGCCTTGCACAATTCTGATCCCAGGAATTGAGCCTGTTTGTTTCTCCTGAGTCAGCTTCCTGCTCAGTGAATCCGCCATCAGAATGTATAGGAAGGGCGAGAGGGGGCAACCCTGCCTCAATCCCCTAGTGGCCAAGAAAAAGTCTGCTGGTCTTCCATTAACCATTGGGGCTATCCAGATGTTCTCAGTGCAAGCTTTGATAAGGTTAATAAATTCATGACTAAAACCAAATGCATCAAGAACCTTGAACAGAAAGAAACGATTCACTCTGTCAAAAGCATTACACATGTCCAGTTTTATGATCATACCTTGTTCTTTCCGGGCATAGCTGGAGTGCAGTGCTTCTTGAACTTGGATGACGTTGTCTAGAATCTGTCTGCCAGCCACAAATCCCCCCTGAGCCGGAGAGATGAGTTTATGAAGGATGGGGCTTAATTCTGTTAGCCATTAGCTTGGCCACGATCTTGTAAGATGAGTTGCATAAAGAGATCGGCCTATACCTGTCAAAGGAGCCAGGATTAGTCTCCTTGGGGATTAAAGCGAGAAAGGTGGAGTTAATTCCGCCTCCAACTTTAGCTTTCCTCAAGAATCCCCTTATCATTCTGAAGAGGTCCAATTTGATTATCTCCCAACAGATTCTGTAGAAATGCACTGAGAACCCGTCAGGTCCTGGAGCTTTGTCTGGTTCCATGGACCAGACAATGGAGGTTATCTCTTCTTCTGTGGCTGGCCTTGTCAGGGCTTCATTATCTTCCTTACTGACTAGGTTTGGGATGTTGGAAAGAAACTCTAATGCATCCTCCTCATTCTCGTTGCTTTCTGCACTAAGAAGATTTTGGAAATGATTTACTGCTGCTTCTTTGATTTGAGTGTGACCTTTATACACCTGGCCATTGGAGGAGGTAATTTCTGCAATGTGGTTTCGAGAGAGGCGAGCCCTACATTGTCTATGGAAATAAGTGGTGTTCCTGTCCCCGGATTTAAGCCATAAACTTCGAGATTTTAAACGCCAGTACTCTTCTTCATTTCTGAAGGAGCTGTAAGTATTCCTTTGGGCTGCTTTCTCCATGTCTAAATCAGTGGGAGAAGGATTTTTCTCCTCCAAATCGAGTTGGAGACCTTCCAGCAGAAGAACAGCCTCCTTCCTCTGACTAGTGGGGGTTTTCATGGAGTTTTTTATCCAATCCTTAAGGGCTTTTTTGGTTTTTTTTAATTTTTGTTCCCAAACAAAACTTGGGGATCTAGAAACCTCTATCCCCCATGCAGTTTGGACTGTGTCAAAGAAGCCTTCTTTTCCAGCCCAAAGAGGACTGAAACGAAAAGGGAGAGGGCCAAGGTCTTCTTCTTCTTTCAAGCATAAGAGGATTGGCTTATGATCCGACGTGAGTTTTGGGAGGATCTTGGTGAAAACAATCCTATTGTCCAACATTAACGAACTGCTGATAAGAAATCTGTCCAGCCTGGCAGAGATATGGTTTTCCCCTGCTCTGTTATTGGTCCAGGTGTATTTTCCTTTTACTGGTTTGTGATCTATTAAGTCCCACTGCAGAATCAGATTTTCCACCATGTTGAGAAAGGGATCCCTTGAGTAAATCCCTCCTCTTTTTTCTTTGGGGTCTAGAATTATATTCAAGTCACCTCCTATTACAATGTTTGAGGGATTGATATGCTCTATGTATTCCAGGAGTGATCTCCAGCACTGTCTCTTTTCATCATAATGGACGGGAACATACATGTTGAACAGAGCTAAAGAGGTATTGCTTGCAATATGGAGTAGTTCTGTATATATCCAGTGTTGGGTCTCCGAGTGCTTTTCTAAAGAGAAGGAGTTTTTTGACCAAAAGGTTCCTATACCACCGGCCGATCCTCTTGCACTCACAGCCTTTCCAGCATCATATTTCCACTTCATTGAGCTAGTGTTTAGAAGGGTTTCCCCTTCTATTTTGGTCTCTTGGAGCATAAGTATATCCACGGATTCCAGCTTCAGGAGATCTTTGATAGCATCTGCCTTACTGGGATTTCCCAAGCCCCTACAATTCCAAGAGACCATCTGCATCATTTACCGCTTGAAGGGGTGGGGCCTCCTCCCTTGGGCGCCCTTGGTCTTGTATTTCTCCCTAGAGTCATTTCAATGGTGGATTGACTGCCTAGGGTTTTTTGCCTTTCTGATTCCTCTTCCCTGGTTTCCTTGTTTGTTCTTCTTCCCACTTTTTTAGATGGTCTTTCAAAGGTTTCTTCATCTGATGACCCCATGTTGTCTAAACTCTTCTTTTTTTGTTTAATAATGTCAGCATATGAAGGAGAAGGAGTATTGCTAGGTACCTGATTTGGAGTGTTGCCTGGCACTTCATTGTCTGCAGTATTCAGCTGTGGTGCATCTTCCTGTTCAGCCTCTGGAGGATCTGTCGGAAGAGCAAGAGATTCGAATGGATTTTTATCTCCTGCACTGCTGTTAGCTTCCCTGCTTTCGCTGTTTTGGTTACTTGCGCCTTCCTGACCTGTTTTGGTCCCTGTCTCTTTTGCATTTCTTTTGTTGTTTTGTCTATTGCTTGCTGTTCTCTTTGCTTGCTTCCACTGTTCGCCATTCTCTTTCTCTGCTATTTCCTCATTCTTTTTTTTACAGTATCTGGAAAAATGCCCGTATTCATGGCAGTGTCGACATTTAAAGGGCAGTTGCTCGTAATCGAGTTCTTGAATGTGCGTCCAGTCTGCCACTGAGAGATTGATGGCTTCGGGGAGTCCAACCTCCAAATCGACTTCCACACAGATACGAGCGCAGGAGTACTGGTCCTTCCTCGGGGCCTGATCAATATACCTGCCTAGGGCATTGCCGATGGATTGCAATGATCTCTGGCTCCAGCAATGAAGAGGGAGGTGCGGGAGACGAACCCAAACAGGAACAGCAGTGGGCACATCTTGTGCAGGGTCGAAATCTGGAGACCATTTGTTCAGATAAAGCCCTTGGGGGCCCATGAAATAAGGCCCGTTTCTGAAGATCAGGCTTCGGTCTTCCACACTGTCGAACACGAAAACGAAGAACCCCTTTCCTACAAAATGACTTTTTACTCCTTCCTTGACCAGTGGCGACCAGTTTCGCCTGACCCAATCTTCTACAGCTTTTGGAGAAGGCCATAGCCCGGTGAACTGGCCGATGAGACCTCTCTCAGCCAGGTTTATTGCTGTTCTGCAGGCATCGTCCACCGGGAGCGACACCGTAGGGATTTTGTCCAGTTTTTTGACAAACTTGAGCTGAGAGGTCGAGGGAGGCCTCTTGTTAGCAGCTGCAACAAGGGTTCGGAATGCCTCAAGGTCAGAAGGCGGGAGGGAATCTCCATCTGATGTCATGGTCGGAGATGTGAGGGTCAAAGCTGGATCTCCATCCGCTGAAGCAGACCATACGCCAAAGAGCAGGGCGCAGGGGCGGAATCTCTCGCAGGGAATGCTCAGATCGGGAGGCTGCTCCAAGGACAGAGCAAGCGGCAGGGCCGAGCTCCAGAGACGCAGGAGAAGGCCTGCCGGAGGTGAGCGCCCGTGGGACCTCTCTCAGCGGGCATCGTCCCACCAGGACGACCGTAGGGATTTTGTCAGTTTTTATTGGCTCTGGTAGAAGTCAGAGGGAGGCCTGTGGTCATGAGCTGCAACAAGGGTTCGGGAATGCCAGGTCGGAAAGGCGGGGAGGAATCTCCATACGAAGCCATGGTCGGAGATGGGAGGGTCAAAGAGTGGATCTCCATCGCCCAGAGCGGACCATGCGAGCGGGGCGCGGGCGGAATCTCTCGCGAGGAATGCTCGGATCGGAGGAGCTGCTCCAGGACGAGCAGCGGCGTAGAGCTCCGAGGCAACGAGGAAACAGCGCGTGCAAAAATTTGTTATAGTCAAATCTTAATCTGGTTCAATATAATATATAAACTAATATATTGAATCAAATTTCTTTTTTTATTTTATAATACTATGTAATCTTTAAAATCAACAATCTAGTTTTCAATATTTTCCACTACCAAACAAATAATAATATTAACATATAACACACAAATCATTTTTAAATTAAATAAAACCATTCATAATTTATATTTAATATATATATATATATATATATATATATATATATATATATATATATATCTAAAAACCAATAATTGTAACATAAATACCCAATTCATATATTATATTATTCAATTAATATAATAATATATTATATTGAATTACTTATTAGATGTATAAGATCATGCAATATACACTTATTATGATTAAGTTAATATATTATATAATATAATCATATATTATATTAATTTATAAGATTATATAATTAATTAATTATATATTAATTTATTTAATTAATATATTTTATATTTTTATATATTATATTAATTATATATATAGATAAGAAATTTAAGACTGAAAAAGGTTTAAAAAGTTAGGTAAAAATTGATGTGTATATTTTACAAGTTTAGAGAACCTTACAGAAAGTTATGAGAATATATTAATATGTTAACATATTTTTCTTGACATTATTTTTTTTAGCTAAAAAAATTGTTGAAATGTTAAACTAGTTCATCTTCAGTTTAAATAAAAAAACTCTAAATTACAAAAGAAAAAAACCTGAAACTGATAATCTCATAAATTATTTTTAATCTTATAAAAATTAAAGTATTGATACTTCAATTTCATTATTAATTTGTAGTAAAGGTGGCAATAATGACTTGAGTGGCCTCTGGAACTTCAAAAGGGTATGGCTTCCGTAGTCTCACACGTTTCAGGAGGGTGTTTTCATGCGATAGTAGCTTCCGTAGTCTGTCTCCAGTTTCAGAAGGGTGCTACAATGCGAAATGACTTCTGTGGCATGTCAGGTTTCTTTTTTAATGTCTCGAAATGCGTTCGGTGGGTTCAGACGGCATTCATAATTTGAAGCACGGGGTTTGGTGACCAGTTGTTGCTTGTCTCGATCATAGTAATAGCAACAATTAAAGCATGATTTCAATCGTTATACTTTCCCAAAAAAAATTAATTTTGTTTGCTTAGGATTTGATGGGACGTGTCAATCTTGAAGTTTCAAAATACTTTTACATTAAGTGAGGCTCAAGAAAATGCCATATCGTTATGTTCTTCCATGATATAATTTTCATACGATATGGACGCATAAAGATGGATGCTTTTATTGGATGAATAATAGGAACATTTGAATAAAGAAAGGCATCCATTTTCACTAGGACGTTGTTAAATTTGATAGATATTTATAGGGTTGGTGCAAATTTCTATTTAATTTATAAAATTAAGTAGGTTTACAGATCATTAAAATATAAATAAAAAATAGAATTTATTAATTATTATGAAAATAAAAATAAAAATTTATTTATGATTTTTTAACATTACTTTTTTTTAATTTTAACTAGTTTAGTGTATCTTTCTCCAAGCTCCAAGCCTTTCTAGTTATTTAGGATATTATCAAAGATTGGACAAAAGATAAATAATATTATATTATTTAGAATTTTTATTATGAAAGATATTATAATATATCTTGAAATTAATAGGAGAAGATGATGGGAATATTGATGACAATTTGCTAGATGCACACTTGTTTGTGGTAAGTATGGTTGACGACTAATTCACAGAAATCGTCCAATTCCTTGGCACAGGAGTAGCTCCAACAAAATGTAACATAACGTAGAAGAAATAATTAGTGGTGAAGGCAACATATTATCAACTCATAGCAGGGTGCCTATATAAGCTAGGCATAGATGGCATACTTCGACGTTGTGTTTTAGAACATGAAAGGCCCTTGGTATTGTCAGAAACACGTGAAGGAGTTGTAGGATGTCACTATGCAAGAAAAGATACTGTGCAAAAGATCTAGTGCATAGGACTTTGGTGGCCCACTCTTCGCAAGGATGCCAAGGAATTCTGTCAGAGTTGTGATGTATGTCAATGGGCTGGGAAAACATCCAAAAGGGATGGAATTCTCATATTTCCACATGTGACATTACAAGAATTTTATAAATAAGCAGTAGACCTCATTGGGCCTATTAATCCGCCACCAAAATTTTCAAGAGCTATATATATATAATAACTACAATAAATTACCTTACTAGATGGGATGAGGAAGAATGTGTTAAAGATTATAGCATAAAAACAATAGCGTAGCTTTTGTCTGAGAACATTGTTACAATGTTTGGATGCCTGAAGTACTTATGAGTGATCAATACACCTAGATCAATACACCCACTTCTTAAATAAGACAACCACTATCTTAACAGAAGAGTTTCAAACTACCATAAGAAAAACACACCCTATCATCCTTAGGCTAATGGCACCGTTGAAGCCTTCAACAAGATTTTGAAAAATATTCTGACAAAAGTGTGCAATGTAAATTAAGATGACTGTGTAGAAAATCTAACTGTTGGGCCAGAATTTTAATCTACGGATAAATTACGCTTCCCTAGACAGGTGTTAGTCCAGAACAACAGGTGAAAGACTATACTACCATTTCTCCTAACTCAAAATAGATACACAGAGAGGATTGGAGGATTACTTGTTTCAGTCGCTTCCAAATGACTCCTTCTGTCGCTTCTGCTACAACTTAAAATTCAAGCGGTTCATTGACTGAATGCTTCCTGCAAGAAAGAACATTGAAACAACAGAAGATGCAATAATATAGATATATATTCAAGCTAGTTAGCTAAATCAGTTAAGCATAAACTACATTCATCAACCAAGATCTTACAATATGGAAAATCAAAGTTAACATAGATGCATGTAGGGAAGAACAAGAAGTACTCTTTATAGATGATAGAAGGAGAGGTTACAACCTAGTGACTGATTTGAAGTGACCTTCCAGCAAAGTTCCCAAGTCTCATCACAGCATAAATCTCTCCAGTAGTAGCTCTACAAACCAAGCTCTCAATTGAAAATTCTCCAGCATTTCTCTACTCAAATTCTTCCTTCTCAAACACTTAGATCTGTGTTCGATTTATAGATGAACTGTAGGTTGTTTTGAAATCAATAGCTTTCCAAAAATAGGCAAGACATGTTTCCATTCATGCAGATGTCAAATGGACACTTGGATCCGAAGCTTGACACATGTGAACTCTTCTAGAAGGCACTAACCAAGTGGAGATTCCAGAACAATGAGAATTTCACTCTCAATGTGACCAACGCACCTTTGAATGTCGAGAAGTGCTTTGCAAAGCAACCTTGCATGGGGCTACCTGCATATGAAACGCACTTAGGCCCCTTAGAGACTGTGTTGGTGAGCTTTCATATGCTAAATAATAACCTTCAAACCATGGAAACCTTTGCTTGATGAAAGTCTTGCTTGATTTGTCTTGTTTTTTGTCTTAGGGCATATAGCAACTGAGATGATAGGGAATGATAGACCCTTGATAATCGGTCCTAGAGATGATGCCCAGTTAACCAGGTCATTCGGAATGGTTCCCAAATTGACCTATAAAAATTTCCCCCTAAAGCATGAGATCCAAATAATAAGAACATTTGATTGAGATGCTTTACACTGTGATGAGCCTAGAAATGAAGCGGAATGGTCACCTGCATCAATATTACAATACATTTCATCATGATATATCCTCTATTGATCATAAGTGCTGAGGGTAGGCATTCCCATAGTCAGCACATAAAACAATCTAATAACATGTACATAATTCAGAAAGTCGTCTACATTGGAATGTTGCCCAGATGCAGACATGCCTACAGATATAGGCCCATGTTTGGATGACAATCGGTATGTAAGGTCACCGTATAGATGATGTGTACAACAATCCTGAAATCGCAGCCCGAATGGATGAAACTAGATTCGGGGTCTTCTTATCTCGTTCACTCGATCATTCGGGTACAAGTCTAGCCATGTGAATATATGATTTGTCGTCGAACATGGAAAGACATCGTTTGATTACCAGCCAATGATGTGAGCTGTTAACAAACACGAGAGAACCACCATTAATGTCAATGGCCCTCAAGGTACTGCAGTACATTTCGTAAGGCATGAATAGATGATTTGATGTCAAACGCAAAACAAAATCTTTCCGTCAAAGGTCTGGAAGTGAGGATCTTGTCGATGTTGTAACAAGCCTCATGGTACTGGAATCTAATGTTTCTAAGTGATGTTCCTGGATATTGATTTGTTGTCGACAAGAAGTCACCTTATTGCAAAACTGGAGTTACTGATTTCGGAGACAAGGGTATGATTTGATATAGCAATTTTCAGGGATGACGGTCTTGAAAATGAAGGTTTATGAGTATTGTAGATGGATGAGTTTTATTCTTGGAAAAATGACTTCTGTGGAACATATTAAAGTAACTGTAATGAGTTGACATTGACTAATCAAAGTGAAGGTATGATGAACCAGTTATGAATGAACAGTCAAGATGATTACCCCATTTTAAAAATAGCCATGGGTGAAAAGTATCTAAGTATCATGTTCAGAAGGACTTAACGACATTACTGTAACTTATAGAAATTTTCAGGTGAAGCTGACTTGATACCTCTGTTTTATAAGCAGGAGGACTCATTTTCTTTAGTCTGTAATTCAACCATAGAATAAAGTGTATTAATGCACATTAACAGTCAAAAAGTGATGAATGAAATAAATTCCATATGATCAGGCAAACCGTCACTATTTACTGTTTCTTGAACTTCTTGACTCATGATATCCCGATCCTTTGTATAGAGGGAGTTTGAAAGAGATGAAAGAGCTCAATACTTTCATTAAATCACTGAGATCTGAAAAGTGTAAATAATAAGAAGAACCTCTTTGGTCATGTTTAACCAAGGTATTCCTTTTTCGTAAATAATCTATCTCAGTCCGGAAAAGGGTTAAACTTATACTGAGTAGATATCAATTCATTTACTTTAATGAGCTCAAAATGACAAGTGCTCGACAATCTTTTCACATTATCAGAGTCTGAAAAGAGCTGAAAGAAGACTCCAGGGGTTCCTTTTTCGCTATTATCGAAGCTCGAAAAAGAGATAAAAGTGCGCTTCAAATCCATTTTCGTTTTTATCAAAGCTCGAAAAATAAGGAGAAAAAACATGCTTTGTGGTCAAGTCTTTCTTTGAAATAAATCTGCACGATTAATCTGTTCGTCAGTTGTATTTCTTGTTTAGAACAACATCAAATGGATTAAAAATACCTGTTTCATGATAAAAAAACACAATAAAACTATAGTCATAGCAATAAATTTAACTTGCAATCAATTAAATGATTATATAAATTAGTTTTACTATTTATTTTTACCATTCCATAGTTACCATTTGCATTTTGGAGCTCTGAACCTGATTTTTCCCCCAAACTTCAGTCGTTGATTGCGGTCGTTTTTGTGGACGGATTTCATCGTCGTTTGATTCAAGTTATTAGCATAAACCTCCTATTTCTTTCAGTATTCATTTCATTCCCATTCCTTGCAAATTTTTAGGGTTTTGAGGCCCCTAGGGTAAATTCTGCCCAAATTGAGGGCAACGCACCCTTGAACATCGAAACCTGCGTTGCATAGCAGGTACAGTGAAGGGTACCTGCATATGCAACGCACTGTCTCAACTCAAGGAGTGCGTTGGGCGCAGTTCAAGTTTTTGATTTTAATGATGTGTCCAAAATTTGCCTAGTTTTTTGCAATGAATGGTATCTAATGGATCTTGTGGTTGATTTTTAGGTTTCCATTAGATTATAATGACGATTGCATGGAGAGAAAGAGAACATGAGGAACAAGATATGATTGTCTTGAATGATCCGGGTATTGTAAGAGCTTTAAGAGATTGCGGGCTACTTAAGTACTTCAAATTGTCGGGAATAAGGCAACAAATAGAACTCCTAGAGTTCCTTGTTCGAGAATGGGATCCGGCGATAGAGGCATTTCACATAAAAAATCAAGTGTTGTCCATAACAGTTGAGGATGTGTATTTTCTCACAGGTTTTTCGAGGAGAGGTTTGCCCATTTCTCTCACAAGGTCTACCGTTGGAGGAGAGACAGTGAGGGATTATGTTATGCAGTATTGCTATCCAGGGTCAGAACCTAGCAAAGATGGAAAAATAAACATCCGGGATGTCAGGGATTTGCCTTTGAGAACCATCCTTTTCACGATCGATAAACTTGCTGGCACCATTACACTCCATGTATTGAACAGATCGTATATGTAGTATGCGCTAGAGTGCTTAGAGCCAACAGTCTTCAACTGGTCTGAAGCTGTTCTATCTCAGATAAAGGAACAATTGAATAAAGCAAAGGGAGGAAGGAAGAAAAATTTCAGCTATGGTTCAATCCTTATCTCTTTTTCTTTGGAATGGATTCTACTTATGCAGCCACAACATGTAACATTGGATATATCTAGTCCTAGAGATCCTCGAATGCAGAGACGAGTAGAACTCATGGGTCGGCATGCAAGCCAATCGACTATTGTGTTATCGACTGCATTCTTCGCTTGGTTCCGGTGACAGATCGTCGCCATCGATGAGTATGCATACGCAGGCGCGAACTTCCAAGGAGATCCAGATCTAGTGTTACCATAAGGCGCTCAGTGGGGTGCAATAGGTAAGAATGATTTGACCATGTTTTTATTTTTATTTTTAGAAGGTTTATAAAATGTTTTTGTGTTTTTATTTCTTTCCAAGACTAAACTAAATGTTTAATGTAATGCAGATATTGGTCGCGTTCAACCAGTAGAGGAACCAGAGCGCGAAGCAGATGTGTCAGTAGAGAGGGCTGTCGGGTCCTTTAGGACCTTGACATGGTTGAGACTCTTGCTGAGCTCCAGTAGCACATAGAGGGGTTGAACTTCGAGATTCTGGATTGCCGGCTCGAAGAGCTTCCCAAGCAACTGCAATGGCACACAATTGGGGTTCCTAGCCATTGGATGCAGTTGCTCCGTAGGATTGCTAGATCTATAGCGTGTTATCATGAGCACCACTAGTTTACTTGTGATTTTTGCATACATTTTGAGATCAGATGACCAACGTGTCTTGGGCACAAATTTTGTAAAAAACCTATAACTATCTATCTATATGTTTTCAGAGTTTTTCCTATGTTTAATGCGCAATTTTATTCAATGATGTGAATGTTTTCTTTACCTATGCCGCAAATGTCTATCTAAAACTTGATTAGCTAACGAATCAGTTAAATTGTTCAGATTTCTGGAAATGTGTTGATATTGAATGAAATCAAAATGTCTCTCCAAAAGTCGAACTCTTAGGAACAATCTAAGAAATGTTGGATTTCTAACAGTATAAATACTAGTAAGTTGTAGTACCACAAGTTGTGAGTCTAACCTTATGATTATGCGGTTAATACCAAATGAAATGGCATCAGAGAGAAGTTCGATCAATGCGCTATACTCGGCGATATTATTCATCGATCTACCGATACAAATCCCTTGAAAACTCACTAACTCGCCGTTTGGGGCGAAAATGGCCCACACTGCAGAGGATAGATTCTGCGTACTATGACTAGCACCATCAGCATATCCAACAAATGGTTCCGAAGATTCAATCATCTGCGATGAAATGTAAAGCGGATTACTACCGTTAAGAAAACTCTAAAAAACAAATTAATATAGTGAATGCAAATCAACAGCATATAAACAATATAATACAAAAAATTACTACACTCATGATTAAGCATAGTAACGTTTCAAATACAACCCATTTCTAGGTTGTGCCAATGGAATGCCATCATAATTAACTAACTCATAGGCACCTTTAGCAAGAACTCTTTTGACAATATAGGGGCCATGCCACAATGGCTCGAATTTCCCTGTACCTATTACATCAGCTTCTTGGTTGTAAAGAAGGACCAAGTCACCCTCTGAGAAGCTGCGAGGCTGGACATTTTTGTCGTATTGCGCCTTTATACGTCTCTTATGCACTTCGTTGGCCAATTGGGCTTCACGACGCGTTTCATCTAGATGGATGAGGTTAAGGAGACGTGCTTCTTCTTTTGAGGTGTCGGGTAACAAGTCTATCATGAGTTTTAATGATGATATTTCACAGTGGATTGGTAAGATAGCTTCCAGACCATACATGAATTGAAAAGGAGTAAATCTGGTTGCGTTTCTCACTGAGGTTCGATACGCCCACAAGGCGAAGTACAGGATCAAGTGCCAGTTCGTTTTACAGACTCCTGTCATTCATTGAAGCATTCGTTTAAGAATTTTGTTAATAGCCTCAACTTGTCCATTTGATTGTGGATAATAAGGAGTAGAATTATCATGCGACAATCCTAACTTGGCTGTCAATTCAAACATCATATGGTTGTGAAAATGCTTCCCATGATCCGTAACTATAGCGTGTGGGACCCCAAACTATGCAATAACATGGTTGAAGAGCAGCTATTTGTCCTGTGTTGTTGAATGTAGGCATCGCTTCGGCCCATTTGGTAAAATAGTCGATCGCGATAATAATATAACCATGCCCCTCGGACAAAGGAGGGTTACAGGTCATGAAATCGATACCCCATTTCGTAAATGGTCCAGCAGAGACAATAGGATGCATTGGCGCTGGCGGTTTGCGGATTTTACGGTAAAAAATTTGGCATGCATGACAACTTCTAATTGTGAGGATACAATCTCGAAAAATAGTACGCCAAAAGTAACCGGCGCGGAGTATCTTCTACGCGGTAGCATATCCAGATAAATGTCCACCACAAGCCCCAGCATGACAATAATTTAACACTTTTTCGGCCTCCTCATGAGTGAGGCACCTCCTTAAAATGGTATCGACACCACAAAGATAAAGTGTATTGTCGACAATCAGATAATCTTTGGCTTGGTATCGAATACGTTGCTGATCAGAGCGAGAGGTATTAGGTCGAAAAGTTTGGGTTTGGAGATAAATGATGAAATATCCATACCAGGGATTAGATGATCCGATCAGAAACAAAGACTCATCTGGAATAGATGGTTTTGACGTAGTTGCATTACTTTCAGAGGGAAGGTCACAGAGAAGCTCAACCAAAACTAAAGACTTCTTTGACTTGGATTTGATGAATTCCAAATCAAATTCCTGCAAAATGATGATCCATTTTGAATATTCCCCCCCCCAGCAATTGACG
This sequence comes from Pinus albicaulis, assembly GCA_034641835.2. Classification (NCBI taxonomy): domain Eukaryota; kingdom Viridiplantae; phylum Streptophyta; class Pinopsida; order Pinales; family Pinaceae; genus Pinus; species Pinus albicaulis. The sequence continues at coordinate 15,359 of JAXQQM020064982.1, forward strand.
TGATAAGATGTAAGAAATGGGGTTGCAATCCGAAACTATTGTTGTTTTTAGGAGCAGGATATAATGGCGAAATATTTGGATAGCTTAAACAGCTGCCAAGGCAAGATTTTCCACGTATGAGTACTTAACTTCCGTATCATTGAGATTACGACTCAAATAATAGATCGAATGTTCAATTCCATCTTCTACTTGGACCAAAACCATAGCAATGGTCGTTTCAGCCGCAACGATATATAGGAAATAATCATTTTGATAATTTGGAGGATACATTAATGATGCTCGGACAAGATGGTCCTTAACAACATCAAAATAAGCTTGCACAACTTGGTCCCAATGGAAGGGAACTCCTTTTTTCAATAATCGAGTAAATCCTTTAGACATTTCGGCGTAGTTTGGAATGAACCTTCTCAGGAAGTTAGCCTTTCCTTGAAGTTTTTGTATCTGAAGTAGGTTTGATGGTGCAGGTAAATCAAGAATGGCTTGTACCTTCAGTGGGTCTATTCGAATTCCTTCTTTTGAGACTACGAATTCGAGCAATCGACCAGAACCAACACAAAACACACATTTTTGCAGATTGAGGTGTATCTTGTAGTGTCGGTAGCCTAAGAAAATGGCTCTCAAATGCATCGAGTGATCAGTCCAATTCCGTGAATGCACTGATAAATCATCTAAATATGGCTGAACAATGTGCTTGATGTCGTTGAAAGCATAATCCATTGCTCTCTGAAAATTTGGCCCAGCGTTCTTTAAACCAAATGGAATTTTTCTATATGCGAATGTACCCCAGGGACAGATGAATGTTGTATTATGTTGGTCATCTGGGAGAATATTGATTTGATTCTAGCTGGAAAATCCATCCATGAACGAAAAAATTTCACATCCAACACAGTCGTCAATAATCTGGTCGATGAAGGGAGTAGGATAGTTTTCTTTTGGACAAGCATGATTAACATCCTGATAATCGACGCACACTCTAATTTTTCCTTGTTTTTTCATAACAGGAATGATATTGGAAACCCACTCAGTAGAGGAATAGGGTAAATGAAACCAGCACGGAAATTTTTTTCAACTTCTGCTTTGATGGCAGCGACTTTCTTCGGATGAACAGGACGAAGCCATTGATGCACCGGTTTGAAATCAGTATACATATTAATAGTGTGTTCAACTATACTAGTATATATGTCTGGCATTTCCTCGTAAGACCAAGCGAATATGTCACGAATTCATGAAAAAGAGAGTGATATGAATCAAGTTCTAATGGATAACAAGATACACCAACATGAATATTTTCTACAACACCAGGTTTAGTCGAAATATAGATAGAAATTGTTTCTTTAATATTAGATAAATTTCGCTCAGATTCAATTGCATTAATCGGAAAAGAATTTGAAAAGAAAGTTTGAATGGATGGGTGATATAGTTCACTAAGATTATTTTCTTCATAATCAGGAAGATGGGAACGATGATGATAATCTTCCCATGGTTCTCCTTCTGCCATCATAGCTTCCAAAATATTTTCATCTGTTAAAAAATTTGAGGAAAATGGATCAGATGGAGTTCCAAAATCTAATGAACAATCAACCCAAACACTTGGCGACGCTGATTTCGGATTTTCCGACCAAGACAAATAGATTGATTGCTATTGTAGCTCAATAGGGTTGAGCTGTAAAACATCATCCAACGTAGAAATATCAAAATCACCAGTACTCTTCCTTAAGCCAAATAGAGTGGAAGAGATCATGTAGTAGGTCTCTATGCTTGCAATTTTCGTCGACGTCGTGGGCGGCGGTAATGCAAAGGTTCCCATAAGAGTGGAATCCTTTAAGAGTCCTACACCAATGTTCAGGATTTCTAGTTGGGGTAAGTGAATATAGGGAACGCTTCTAGTTACCTGTGAAGCAGAGGCAAAAAAGGATAATTTATTAATGACTGTGACTGTACCTTTATGTGGAAAGGAAATCATTCTAAAATATGTAGAAACAATCGCAGTAATTGCATATACCCATGGTCTCCCGAGTAAAATATTATAGTCAAGGGGTCCATCAACAACCTCAACATCAATACTTACTGTTTTGCCCCCTAATTCAACTTGAAAGTTATCGATAATACCACAAGGTTTATATGTTCTTCCATCAAAATCCTTCAACGTCTTTGATGATTGTGATAATCGCGGCGAGCCAAGTGACTTCCAACAGTTTAGAGACATAATGCATCTAAATTCTCCTTAATCAATAATAGTGCGATGAACAAAGTGATTGAGAACATTTACTTGGATGGAGAATTCCAATTCTGCTGGTAATTATGGCACATAGCCCGTATGATTAAAGACGACAAGATTAGAATCAGTCAGATCAATTCCACCAATGGCTGATAATAAATCCTTCTTCTGGGAGGGACAATTTTGTAATACCTCAAGAGCAGACATAGCTGAAGGGGATTGAGCCAAATATTCAACTATATTATAATTTTATGCAACTCTCTCTCGAGGATTATATGTTGATTTATGAATTACTCCTTTCGGTGGCTTAATCATCAATTCAGGAATAACAGGAGGTGGTACCGATTCATTAGATGGATTTGTTGTTGAGGTAGTAGGTTTATCAGTGGCTCGACTACCATAGTATTTATTCCACGTCGACACTAAAATATCTTGTGAATGTTTTGTAGTGGATAACATTAACACTTGGGAACTAGGAGCTGGATCCGTAGCAACCAAATTTGTGTCCAAATTTGGAAATGGGTCTGTCAACACAACTGATGCATGATAAGTCTTGATGATTTTTGAGACTTCAGCACGGTGAGGAAAATCCCTAACAAAATGTTCCTTGTTATAGATTATGCATGAATAACGAGGTTTCCGTGGTCCTGACGGTTGATCAGATGATCGTTCCTGCAACTTAGAAGTTTGATTTTTCTTTGATTTCCCCTTTTTCTTACTTCCTAGTTGCTTTTCACTTTTTCCTTTTTCAAATGACATGGAATTAATTTCGGAAGTAGGAGCAGGATCAGATGCAGTAGTGTTGTGTGTGTTTGTAGTGCCTATCAAGCCGTCTCCGGCATGAGAGTCCTTGATTTCAGGAGGAACATTGAAATTAGATTGCGGCGCATTCGCAATTTTCTTATAGAGCATGCCAGACTGAGTGTAAATCAAGTCTAAATATTGGGCACGAGCGATAAATTGCTCTTCTATGATGATGCCACCTTTAGCCACATCCTCAGTTATAGATGGTAACAGGGACTTAATGAACCATTCAGCAAGGAGCTGATCAGGAAAAAATGTCTTAACCATTCGTCGACGGCGACGCCACTCATGAATATGATCTGAAATGTGAGTAGCATTACTCTGTTTGAAGTTGGTCAATAGTTCCATTCCAATTTCGTATCTGATCGGTAACTGGAAATGGTTCAAAAAGATAGTAGCTAAGGCAGTGAAATTGTCGAAATAAGCTCTAAGTAATTCAAGGTACCATTTAGCTTTCGGACCTGTGAGCGTTCGCTGCAAAAGACGTAATCGAACAGAATCATCATTTAGGGAATTTGATGAACACCATAAATGATAAGTCATAACATGAGTTAATGGATCTTCTCCAGAGTTTCCATTGAATTTAGGAATTTCAGAGGGTAATTTATGTGGTATCACTAGCCACCAAGGAGCATAATTGATAGGATCATTGGTTAACTGGTTTAAATCTGGTAATTCCAAGGTTGCAACAAAAGGCAACTGTTGATTAAGGTTAGGTTGAGCATAGCCAGGGTAAGATGGAATTGCTTGGGCAACAGGTCTTTGAGCACTAGCATATGGGATTTGATGTTGGTAACCCAGATAGGGGTTTTTTTTCATAGCAAACACTTGAGAGTTATGTTGACCAAAACCTGGATCTAATACTTGTTGAAATGAAGTTTGAGGGATTTGTGCCTGTGGCTGCCAAGGATTTTGTCCGCCAATGTTATAACCCAAATTAGTGTAAGTTGGATTCGGTTGATCTGTATATCCAGATTGCGTTTGTGACACCCCATAAAGTGGTACACCATCTTGTGAATAAATAATTCCTAATACAGGTTGTTGTAAATTAACCAAAGGATTTTGAGTCTTTTGACCCAACATTTGATGATATTGAGTCGAAGAACTTGCCTGATAAGGTTGATGTACAAGATTTTGATTTTTTAATAGGGGTATAGATGTATTAACAAGCGATATTGAAGTGGGTCTAACAGGTTGAATTGGTTGATACGAATGTAGAACCGTTTGTGGTTGAATAGGCAGAGTGAGTTTCCATTAACAAACATTCATGTCAACATTAGTTTGACCAAAATGTGACTGAGTACTGTCATATTGGGTGACCATAGGTTGCCCCCCAGCATAAGGAGGATAATAAGACAGAAAATATTGTTCTTCGAATGCTGAGAGTCCAGTTTATATGGTACTTAAAGGAATTAACCCATAAGGACCGACTTGATATTGCCCTGATGATGGATGTAATGATTCAAGTCGTTCAGTGCTAACTATAGGACTACCAGTTAAAACACCAGATGATGACATTGGCAAAGACCACGTTCTTGAAGATTGACCAGAGAAAGTGCTAGACAATGATTTGTAGCCTGTTGGGACTGAAGGGCCACCATGAAAATATGACTCTGGTGAGGTTGTGAACATTGACGGAGTAGCGAGGGTAGGAGCTGACGTAATTGGAACAGAAGACCCAACCGAAGATGTTAGTTCAGACATGGTTGTATGACCAAATGTATACCTTCCAAAATCGATGGGAGATTGAATGGAAATAGGATCAAAAAAAGTAGATGGAAATGATTGAGGAAAATACTGGTACAGGTAAAGGTCTCCCCCAAAATGGGTTGGACTTAAAGGTGTATCAGGTTGTGGGATTTATTCAATCGCAATTAAACCAGGAGGAAGAACTTCACCATCAGGCCCAAAATATATTTCAGACGGTTGACTGTGTGATATAGGAGTTTCAGTGGCTACATAAATTTGTGGGTTGACCAATGTAGGAACAACTTCCGGTTGCTCGACTTCAGGATTCAGATGTTCTGGCAGGATCTGGATCAATTTGTGATTGAACAAAGTCGGGTCTAGGAGGTATGGTCTCAGCGATTGAATGGATCGTGAGCACGGGTAGCTGCGAAGACTCCGTTTCGACAATAGTAAACAAACTGGGATGTGTGGAAAAAATTTGAGCTAGCTTTGGTTTAAATGATGATGTTTCACCAGAGGTACGAATTGTACTTGATTCAGTAGATCGTGATCGCCTTCGCCTACCAAAAGTAACTTTTGGCGGTAAAGGTGGTTTTAAAGCTAATCTACGTGAAAGATGGGGGGTAAGATTGTGTTCTTCCACGATTACTGATTTATTTTATCCAAAACAAATAAACAAAAAGAGGGTAATGCTAGGCAAAAAGGTTTACCAAGAAACTGTGAACTATAGAATACCTCCTGGCGAACCAAGAAGTACAGGTAGGTAATCTCCCCGAATTTTGTGTTCGGTGTATCACAATTTTAGGGCGGCTGACTCGGTTCACTATGGATGGATAGCACCTAAAATTTGTCCTCCCAAATATACCCAAAGGTACGTGGAGGCCCAAGTCCATATTAGCACTGTCTGATGCGAAACTTCACAATGAGAGCACCCCTTTATACTTATCGTACTATAACACCGCCCGATATACCTGAGAGTACGTGGATGAGCTACGATATACTTACGTATGTGGAGTGAGGTATCACACTCAGAATGTATCGCAGACAAGTTAACAACAACTGCTATGTTTTACGACGCCGGAACACGTCTCTAGCCTAGACCTTCTAAATTTTATCGTTAAGGTTCCAATGCGTTGTTAAGTAAATTGAGATTTATTTTATGTTGATCTTGCTTAACAGTTTGCCTTTCAGGTTCACCACGATGATGTATATGAAATTCCTAAAATGAAAGCTAAGAATGATAAAAAAACTTTCACTTTCAGCTTTTTTAATGAAGAACCTAGCTACTAAGGAAAGAGAATGCTAGTTTGTTTGAAAAAGAGAAAATAATTTGTGAGAAAACAAATCAATGAATCACAAACTAAATGCAGATTTCCTAATGTTCCTTTTGCAAAAAACACACAATCCTACATGCAAATGCAAGTTTTTCTTTTCAGTTTCCTTAATGATATGAATGCAGAAAAGAAATTAGGTGCCTTAGATCAATAATTGAAATGCTTTTTACTTTCAAGAAACGAAGAATACAAACAACAATTTCTCTTTTGAAGGAAAAATGAGGATTTCAACAAAAATTTCTCCTATCAAGGAAATGAAGATTTTACAACAATTTCCTATTTCGAAAGCCAATGATTCTTAATGCAACCATAAAAAATACTTTTAAATCAACTTGTCACTGATAAAGAAAAACTTTTCTAAACAAACATTGAACAAATTTTCAGCCAAAGGAGGAAGAAGTATATAGAGTCATTGGTCAATTGAGCATCAAAATTTTCAGAACACAGCAGCAAACATAACTGAAGCAAGTTACAAAGTCAGATTCAAGGGAATTTGGTCCCTTTCAAGAGCCAACACAGTCTCCAAAGGGAGACAGTGATCTGCAACGCAGGCTGGGAAGGGAGACAGTGCTTTGCAAAGCACTGTGCCCTGACTAAGGGTGCGTTGGGCGCAGTAAACAAAGAAAAAGCTATTGTTTGGCTCACTATATTTGCAAATTAAGATCTAAAAAAAGTCTAATCTTTATGTGTAACAGCTACTGGGTGGATTTATAAAGCAAATCAGAGACTAAAACACCTAGAACTAAGAGAAATTTTCCCCGGCGGAGTCGCTAGTTTGTTGGGCCAGAATTGTAATCTACGGATAAATTACGCTTCCCTAGACAGGTGTTAGTCTAGAACAACATGAGATAGACTATACTACCATTTATCCTAACTCAGAATAGATACACAGAGAGGATTGGAGGCTTACTTATTTCAGTCACTTCCAAATGACTCCTTTTGTTGCTTCTGCTACAGCTTCAAATTCAAGTGGTTTGTTGGCTGAATGCTTCCTGCAAGAAAGAACACTGAAACAATAGAAGATGCAATAATATAGATATATATTCAAGCTAGTTAGCTAAATCATTTAAGCATAAACTACATTCGTCAACCAAGATCTTACAATATGGAAAATCAAAGTTAACATAGATGCACCTAGGGAAAAACAAGAAGTACTCTTTATTGATGATAGAATGAGAGGTTACAACCTAGTGACTGATTTGAAGTGACCTTCCAGGATAGTTTCCAAGTCTCATCATAGCATAAATCTCTCCAGCAGTAGCTCTACAAAACAAGCTCTCAATTGAAAGTTCTCCAGCATTTCTCTACTCAAATTCTTCCTTCTCAAACACTTAGATCTGTGTTCAATTTATAGATGAACTGTAGGTTGCTTTGCAATCAATAGCTTTCAAAAAATAGGCAAGACATGTTTCCATTCATGTAGATGTCAAATGGACACTTGGATCCGAAGCTTGACACATGTGAACTCTTCTAGAAGGCACTGGCCAAGTGGATATTCCAGAACAATGAGAATTTTGTTCCCAATGTGACCAACGCACCTGTGAATGTCAGGAATTGCTTTGCAGAGCAGCCTTGCATGGGGCTACCTACATATGCAACACACTTAGGCCCCTTAGAACCTGCGTTGGTGAGTTCTCATATGCTATACAATAAGCTTCAAACCATGGAAACCTTTGCTTGATGAAAGTCTTGCTTGATTTGTCTTGTTTCTTGTCTTAGGGCATGTAGCAACTGCAATGATACGGAATGATTGACCCTTGATCATCGGTCCTTGAGATAATGCCCAGTTAACCAGGTCATTGGGAATGGTGCCCAAATTGACCTATAACAGTTGGTATATAAGGAAAATATGGAAAATTGAAGGAAGACAAAATATTATGATGGTTTCCACAAAATTTCTAGGACTTATGGATGTTGTTCTACATGATAGGATTAGAAATAAATATTACACTAAAATCAATGCACATTATTTATCTATTTACTTTGAAATTAATGTAGATCATCCATCTAGTTACATCGTATCATAAATTAATATCTACATTCAACTTAATGCATCTTGTACAATCAATCAAATAGGATTAAAAATCAATATCTATGATGAAATGAATGTATCTAGTATAATCAATCAAATACAATTTGAAATTAACATTTACACTAGAATTAATGCATTTATTTCAATAAAAACCAAAATAATAATGTCAAAGTAATCTAAACTTGAGTTAAGTCTTTCCATATGCCTCCCTTTAATTTGGTGAAAAATTCAATTATACTCTCTATCTTGTTTTGTATTTGTCTTTGATATTTTGATAGCTTTCTAAATCTAAACTCTTTTACTTTTTGTAAAAATCTTACTTCCTCTTCTATGATTACTAATGTTCAATTTTATATAATACTATATAATACAAAACATAATATTATATAGTATTATGTTAAATACTATATAATATTTTATTTTTAGACATTATAATATTATTTTTTATATTATAATACTATATTTAATATTATATTATATTATATTAAACATAATCTTATAATATATATGATTAAATCTAATTTTATGTTTAGAATTATATAATATTTTATTTAATATTATGTTATATTATAACATATAAATTTAAACAAGGATGGTTGCAAGGCAGCTAGTCCCTGCCTTGAGCCAGCCGTAGTTAGAACGGCCGAAATAAAAACCCAGCCTGCACTCAAATCTTGGGATGTTGAATTTTTTTGTAAAAAATTATAATTCCTGAAACAACATATATTGACCTTTTTTAGTACAACTGTTTGGATTAGTTGTGCTGGGCAAGGAAACAAAACCAACATTGCAGGTTTCATCTCTCTTGTAAGCTGACATCTAAATATTTATGTTAAAGGTTAAGTGCTTTGACCACCTTCCCAACCAAGGGTGCTATAAATAAGTTACATGTGATGAATTTTCTAGTGTGTGACAAATGTACCAAAGCAACTTCATATACATTTATCTCTCCACCATTTTCATTTATGACTACATTGCATGCATGCATACAACACCTGTAAACATTTGAATGACACGTGGCCTTGGAAAACACAATTTCTGTTTGTTTTAAAATTGCTTCACAAATTAATTTTATGTTTCTTTTAGATATGGAAGAGAAAAAATGGGATCCATTCACTACACAGGATCGCATCATCCTCTGTTGTGTTTGCAGTAAGGACCAGATTTGTAGCCATGACATTGGTCTCACAGTCTTCGGAGACTCGGCCGAGCTTTAACTAGAGGTGGGAGCACCCTGTGCAGGCCTTGAAATTTTTTTCTCTGAGAGCTTCGGTGAATTTGTACTCTCCTCTTCTTACTTGCTCTTCTTGGATTTTGTTTGTAGGCTGCACAGATGGATCCATGGAGAGTATATTATATGCACTAGCTGAAGAAGAAAATCCATGTTCTAGAAGGTCACAACAACTGTGTCATTTACATGGAAATTTTCTAGGGTCGTAGGTGCATCAGAAAACTCACTGCGGTGTTTGAAAATTTTGATGTGTTTTGTGCTAAAGATGAGCTGAAATAGGCCTTGCCTCGCTTCTATGTAGATTTTCTTATTACGGTATGGCATATACGTTGTAGGGTTTAGCAATGATCTGCAAACCCTACTGTGACCTCGAGGATTTGCTGGTTTTGGTTAAAGTTGTGATTATTCTTTTTCGGTCTTGTCTATGGTGTCAACATATGACCGTTACTTAGGTATAACAGGGTAGTGGTGGCTGAGCAACAATTGGCACATAGTACTCTGTTTTGGAGTATATTTGAGGTTGAATGGTAAAGAATTTGAAAAATGCATTTTTGTTAGCTTCACCTATGCGATTTGGAGTGTAATGAGGTTTGGCTGAGTGGTTTCGATGTCGAGACATACTGCTAATTCATTTGACAAGGAAAAAATGGCCAATGTGAAGAATAATCCGGCTGATTGCTCCAAGGACAAGAAAAGTGGAGCTTCCAACTCGTCCTTATCTGACTGCAATGAGAGCGCGTTGGAGAGATTGCCTCCTGTGCAAGGGTAAGTTGTGTAACTTCAATATTATTGTTAATGAATTGTCTAGCATTATCTCTCACAGTTTTGCAAATTGATATCCTATTAAAATATAGGAGAACAATTCTAATCTATTTAGAAGCCTATATAAGGATAGATATAGAAAATAAAAGATAAGGAACTAATCATCAGACACCGAATGTGCTAACTGTTGTCTGAACGAGGCACGTTGAGGTTCCATGTATGTTTCTTTCTGGAAATGCTCAACAATGCTAGGAACTGGATGCTAGTCTTTAAACTCATATTTAACTTTTTTGGTTCACTTTGAGAATTTTATATTCCCAGAAGAAGATAAAATGTCAATATCTGATATATGTAGTTCATTTTCCAAGTTATCTCGCTTGAATAAATGCTAGCAATATAACAATAATTCTTGATAATGTGAACAACAAATGCAATACCATAATTCTGAAGTGAACAAAAACAAGTGATTTTATTTGAGGTTTGTCCAAACAGAGTTGAGTTCAAACTGCTATCAAAACCTCTAGTATCTGAGCTAAAGTAGTTTCACGACACTTGGAGTTGGAATAGCGATGATGCTAGAATCAAACAAAGAGGGAATAAGTTAAACATTCAAGGTTCCAACAGAATAAATCAAGATTGTAGTTCTAAAGTGAAGCCACGAAAATGAAATATTCCAAGGTACCTCTGATTTAGGATGATGCCAGATTTCTTTACTCCTTAAATTCGCTTTCTGCGCCACATTATATGCATAAAATCAGACAAAAAAGTGTTAGGCACAATGTGTACAAATAACTCTATAGGTTATAAGAACATATAATGATAGCATTGATGCAATTTTTCATGTCATATTAAACTCATAATAGATCATACTTTAGTATACAGGGTTGTTCATTCATTGTTAGAATAAATTTTTCACCTTGTCTCACTGGCATCCAAACTTGTGCAAGAACACTCACTCCGTAATTTTCTTTAAAGAAAAAAAAGGCTCCATGTATTATTTTTGCGAGAGACGGTGATAGATGCCAGAAATTCATATTATTTCTCGGTACGTTTACTGTGCCTGAGGGTCGGTGAGTGAACTGATGCCGGAAATTACCTTTCGTGATATTTTGTTGCTTCTGTTGTTCACTAGCACTGCTACCAGCCTAGATCCATCTTAACTCCGGATCTATCAAGCGCCGAGAGGGATCAAATCTCTCGAGGTGAAAACCTATTTTTTGAGTGCAAAACTTGAGGAAAGGTTTTCACCTCGAGAGATTTGATCCCTCTCGGTGCTTGATAGATTCGGAGTTAAGATGGATCTAGGATGGTTTTAGTCATGTGTGACCAAGGAAAATCTATCGATAATATGAGAAACATATGCTTAATTTTATCAATAATATGTAAATACATCTAATATTAACATAACCATTCTAAATATGTTAAATATGTCTAAGATTCATTGAGTCACTTTAATTTTAAATTTGATCAGTTACCTCAGTGTGTTGAGATGATAAATATTGTAAAATAACTTTAATGATGAAATAAAATTTTGAATGGAAAGTGACAATGTAATAATATTGAATGATAGAAACTGTGAATAATAAAAATGTAGTCAATTACGAATAGTCTTCATTGTGATCGATTTCAAACTATTTTCTTCTACTATTCTTATTTTCACCCATTGTAGTTTTGTCATATTTTCATATTGATTATTTGAAAAGGACAGTTGGAATCATAAACCATTTAAATATTTAGCTCGAGCTGTTGTAGTAAACATCATACCTTGTCTCTCTTGCTCTCCAATATTAATAGGTTGAATTACTATAACACAAAAATCAATGTACATTGTCAATAAGTTTTTGTGCTTACACTAAAATCAATGCACACACACTATTAATCCAATGAATTTAAAGTAATGTACCATCATACATCCAATTACATCAAATTAGAAATCAACATATACACTGAAATCAATGCAACTAATGCAAGAAATCAAATAATAATAAAAAACATCTACACTAAAATCAATGCATCTAATGTAAGTAATGAAATATGATTAGAAATCAACATCTACACTCAAATAAATGAGTCTAGTGCAAGTAGGAAAATAGAATTTAAAGCCAACATTTACACTGAAATCAATGCATCTAGTGCATGCAATCAAATAGGATTAGAAATCACCATCTACACTGAAATAAATGCATTTAGTGCAAGGAATCAAATAGGATTATAAATCATCTACATTTAAATCAATGCATTTAGTTAAATCATCTACATTTAAATCAATGCATTTAGTTAAATCATCTACATTTAAATCAATACATTTAGTGCAAGCAATCAAATATAATTATAAATCAACATCTACATTGAAATTAATGCATCTAGTGCAAGCAATCAAATAAGATTAGAAATCACCATCTACACTGAAATCAAGGCATTTAGTGAAAGCAATCAAATAGGATTAGAAATCACCATCTACATTGAAATAAATCCATTCAGTGGAAGCAATCAAATAGGATTAAAAATAATCTACATTGCAATCAATTCATCTAGTGAAAGAAATCAAATATAACCAAAAATCAAAATCTACATTAAAATTAATGCATCAAGTGAAATCAATCAAATAGGATTAGAAATAATCATCTACACTGAAATTAATGCATTTAGTGCAAGCAATCAAATATGATTAGAAATCATCTACATTAAAATCAATCCATCTAGTGTAAGTAATCAAATATCATTCAAAATCAACACCTACACCAAAATCAATTCATGTAGTGCAAGAAATCAAATAGGATTAGAAATCACCATCTACACTGAAATCAATGCATCTACTGCAGGAAACCTTCTTCCCTCTCTCCCCCATATATATCTATATATACATCCATCTCTCCTTCTTTTTCTCTTTATCTCACCCCACCATACACACACTCTCTCTCACTCCATATCTACCAATTTCCTTATCCCTCCCTCCTTCTCTCCATCTATCTTTTTTTCTCTTTACCTTACATATATATCTATATCTCACTCTATCTCTCTATATCAACTCCAAAACATAAACTCTCTTTCTCCAATCTATATATCTATCTATCACTCCCTCATCCTCCTCCTCCTCCTCTCTCTCTCTCTCCCTCTCTCCCTCCCTCTATTTCGCTTCTATCTCTCTTCCTTCCTACTACTCTTTCTCCCTCTCTCTCCATCTTCTTTATCACTCCCTCTCTCTCTCTCTCTCTCCACCTTTCACCCTCTATGTCTTTATTCTTACCTCCCCCTCTCTCCTTCTCCATCTTCATATCTCTTTCCCTACCTCTCTTCGCTCTCTCTCTTGCTTTCTCTCCCCCCCCCCCTCTCTCTATCTTCACCTTCCAACTTTGTTACCATATGCCTCTCTCTCTCCTTCTCTCCCCCCTTCTCTCCATATCTCCTTATTTGTCTCTTTATCTCACCCCAAAACATACACAATCCCTCTTCATCTCTCCCTTGTCACTCCCCCTCTCTCTCCACTACTCACTCTCTATGTATTTATTCTTCCCTCCCTCTCTCCTCATCTAGCTCCATCTCTCAATCCTTCCCTTTCCCCCCCTCCAAATCCATTTTTCTATCCCTCCCTCTCTCCTCCCCTCTCTCCTCCTCTCTTTCAAGTCCCCTCTCATTTCCTTCCTATATCCCCCTTTCTCTCCTACCTCCCTTTCTCTTCCCCCATCTCTCTCTCTCTCCATCTCTCAATCCCTCCCTCTCTCCCCCTCCAAATCCATATTTCTATCCCTCCCTCTCTCCTCCTCTCTTTCAAGTCCCCTCCCTTTTCCTTCCTCTCTCTCCCTTTATCTCCTACCTCCCTTTATCTTCCCCCATCTCTCTCTCTCTCCCCCCTACAATCCTCTCTTCCCCCATCACTCTCTTCCTCTCTCTCATCATTCCTCTCTCACCTCCTTCTATTTGACCCCCCAGCTCTCTTTCTTTCTCTCTCTCTCTGTCCTTCAATCCTCTCTCTTCCCCCATCACTCTATCTCACTCTCCAACAATCTTACTATTTCTATCCCTTTATCCTTCTCTCCCCCCTTGTATCCATCACTCCTCCTTTATCCTTCTCTCCTCCTTGTCTCCATCACTCCTATGTATCTTTATCCCACCCATAAGCATACACACTCTCTCTCCATCTCTCCCTTGTCACTCCCTCTCTATGTATTTCTTCTTCCTTTCCTCACTCCGCCTCCAGCTCCATCTCTCTATCCCTCCTTCTCTCCTCCACCTCTCATCCTTTCTCTCTCTCCCTTTCTCTCCTACCTCCCTCTCCCTTCCCCCTTCTTTCTCTCTCTCTCACTCTCTACCCTCGAATCCTCTCTCCTTCTCCCTCCCTCTCTCCTTATCTCTCTCCCACCTCCATCTTTATGTCTCCCTCTCCCTCTCTTACCCTTCTCTAACTCTCTCACTCTTCTCACTCTCTCTCTCTTCATTCCTCTTCTCCCTTCTCCTTCAATTTATCTCCATATCTCCCTTGTCACTCCACCTATTTCTCCACCTCTATCATATATCATGATATATTAATATATATTACAATATAATAAATTTAATATTCTATTAATCTAAACATATTAAATTTAATAATATTAATATTTTAATATTAATGTTAGGGTTAGTAATGTTTTTTTTTGCATGGTATTAATAATAATTTGGTCCATGGTATTTGACCCTTATACTTCATATATAATTAGATCTTGATTTCTAATCGTATTTGATATATTTTTATTTATTTACCTTACCTCTTTATACCTATTTTATATTTACTTATTTACCATACCTATTTTATAAATATATTATTTGGCCCATGGTATTTGGCCCATGGTATTAATAATAATTTGTCTCATAGGGTTCACCTAAATAAAACCTGTTTTTGAGTTTTTGTAAATATAAAGTGGTTTATTGAGTAAATATAAAAATCGGTTTTATTTATTTACCATACCTCTAGTTTATTTATATTTTTATTTATTTACCATACCTCCTTAGTAATATAAAAAGAGGTTTTTTTATTTACCATACCTATGGTTTATTTATATTTTTACGTATTTACCATATTTTTTTTATTTACCATATCTTTTTTTTGAGAGTTAGTAAACTCTTCATATTTTAAGTTTATATCGTTTAAATTTATTTTCAATAAATTTTTAATTGTTCATTTATATGTTTATGTAAGCTATTGTTCAAGCCGGCATTTTTTTTTGGCTTCTGACATACTTACACAACCTTCCTCTCTCTCCCTTTATCTCCTACCTCCCTTTATCTTCCTCCATCTCTCTCTCTCTCTCTCTCTCTCTCTCCGACAATCCTCTCTTCCCCCATCACTCTCTTCCTCTCTCTCATCATTCCTCTCTCGCCTCCTTCTATTTTACCCCCCACCTATCGTTCTTTCTATCTCTCTCTGTCCTCCAATCCTCTCTCTTCCCCCATCACTTTATCTCACTCTCCAACTATCTTACTATTTCTATCCCTTTATCCTTCTCTCCCCCCTTGTCTCCATCACGCCTCCTTTCTCCTTCTCTCCCTCCTTGTCTCCATCACTCCTATGTATCTTTATCCCACCCAAAAGCATACACACTCTCTCCTCATCTAGCTCCATCTCTCAATCCCTCCCTCTCTCCCCCTCCAAATCCATATTTCTATCCCTCCCTCTCTCCTCTCCTCTCTCCTCCTCTCTTTCAAGTCCCCTCTCCTTTCCTTCCTCTCTCTCCCTTTCTCTCCTACCTTCCTTTCTCTTCCCCCATATCTCTCTCTCTCCATCTCTCAATCCCTCCCTCTCTCCCCCTCCAAATCCATATGTTTGTCCCTCCCTCTCTCCTCCCCTCTCTTTTCCTTCCTCTCTCTACCTTTATCTCCTACCTCCCTTTATCTTCCTCCATCTCTACCTCTCTCTCTCTCTCTCTCTCTCTCGCTCTCTCTCCGACAATCCTCTCTTCCCCCATCACTCTCTTCCTCTCTCTCATCATTCCTCTCCCACCTCCTTCTATTCGACCCCCCAGCTCGCTTTCTTTCTCTCTCTCTCTATCCTCCAATCCTCTCTCTTCCCCCATCACTCTATATCACTCTCCAACTATCTTACTATTTCTATCCCTTTATCCTTCTCTCCCCCCTTGTCTCCATCACGCCTCCTTTCTCCTTCTCTCCCTCCTTGTCTCCATCACTCCTATGTATCTTTATCCCACCCATAAGCATACACACTCTCTCTCCATCTCTCCCTTGTCACTCCATCTCTATGTATTTCTTCTTCCTCTCCTCGCTCCGCCTCTAGCTCCATCTCTCTATCCCTCCTTCTCTCCTCCTCCTCTCATCCTTTCTATCTCTCCCTTTCTCTCCTACCTCCCTCTCCCTTCCCCCTTCTTTCTCTCTCTCTCACTCTTTACCCTCCAATCCTCTCTCCTTCTCCCTCCCTCTCTCCTTATCTCTCTCCCACCTCCATCTTTATGTCTCCCTCTCCCTCTCTTACCCTTATCTAACTCTCTCACTCTTCTCACTCTCTCTCTCTTCATTCCTCTTCTCCCTTCTCCTTCAATTTATCTCCATATCTCCCTTGTCACTCCCCCTATTTCTCCACCTCTATCATATATCATGATATACTAATATATATTACAATATAATAAATTTAATATTGTATTAGTCTAAACATATTAAATTTAATAATATTAATATTTTATTATTAATGTTAGGGTTAATAATGTTTTTTTTGGCATGGTATTAATAATAATTTGGTCCATGGTATTTGACCCTTATACTTCATATATAATTAGATCTTGATTTCTAATCGTATTTGACATATTTTTATTTATTTGCCTTACCTCTTTATACCTCTTTTATATTTACTTATTTACCATACCTATTATATAAATATATTATTTGGCCCATGGTATTTTCACATGGTATTATTAATAATTTGTCCCATGGTATTTGGCCCATGGTATTAATAATAATTTGTCCCATAGGCTTCACCTAAATAAAACCTGTTTTTGAGTTTTTGTAAATATAAAGTGGTTTATTGAGTAAATATAAAAATCGATTTTATTTATTTACCATACCTCTAGTTTATTTATATTTATATTTATTTAGCATACCTCCTGAGTAATATACAAAGAGGTTTTATTTATTTACCATACTTATGGTTTATTTATATTTTTAAGTATTTACCATATATTATTTATTTATCATATCTCTTTTTTGAGTGTTAGTAAACTCTTCATATTTTAAGTTTATATCGTTTAAATTTATTTTTAATAAATTTTTAATTGTTCATTTATATGTTTATGTAAGTTATTGTTCAAGCCGACATTTTTTTTTGGCTTCCGACATACTTACACATCGGGGTCATACTGGGCTGTAGAATGCGCCTCTCGGCGCAATCAGAAGCGACAAAATCCAATACCGATTCTTCAAACCTTCCTTCCTACTGTTTTGAATTTAGATCCTTTCGTATCCTTTGCTCCCAAGAGGTGCTTAGGCTGAGGCTACGTCGAACATCGTCAATCTGTTTATCTAGAATATCCTGTGATGTGGAGACCATCAAAACATCCTCTTGCACAATCAATTGTGGAAGGCTGGTTGTAGAAGAATTGACCATTGAGGGCGAGAATCCTGATGAATTACAAGGTAAACTATACATTGCTCCAGAATCAGCCCTAACAAGCCCAGAAGATTGTGTGTTAAATGGAGCCGAAGGTAAGCATACAACATAGAAAGAAGACGAGGAATTGGGAGAGGTGATAAAAATGCCCAACACTACAAGGCAATGAGAAGGCTCCCGTTCCACTATAGAGGCCACCAGCACCATTGTCGACACCGCAACACCTGGCACCACATGACACCGCAATAACATGCACCAAATGGCACCTAAATAACATGCAGAAGTTACTTACTTTAGCCGAGCATTATAGTATTATTTTCCCAACTCTTCAAATATTTACTAGCATTTAATGTTCAAATTTTAATGTTAACATTAGTTTGTATGAACTTGAAGTTTTCATTGTATTCGATTGTTTTCTCATACTTAACCTAAGTTCAGCCTTATACTTGCCTCGGTATAAGGCCAAATAAGATGAAAATTATGTTGATTGGTCAATAGAAAAAAGACTCTATCACTGATTGGTCGAAAGAATGTGGTGGGGACATAATACAAAACAAAACATAGCTTCTAAGTTTTAAACTACGTGCAAAATTAAAATAATATATCCATTTCTATTCACAACCTTTAATTTTAAGGTTAAAAAATAAATATTCTGTTTTTTTTGTTTTCAACCCTATGTCACGATCTCTGCTTATCTCATAATTTATGAGGATGTCCATTGAATATTATTAATGAATCATCATTTGAGAATATGACGATGCATTGAACTCACAATAGCGAATGTCTTAATCGTACATTCAAACGTTTGGTATATATTATTGTTTAAAGAAAAATAATTGTAAATGTCATTAATATTCACACGCATATGAGTATACACAAATATAAACAATGCAATGCAATAGATACATTTGGTACCTGCAATGCATTAGATACATTTGTGAGCTTTAACTCTTGCAAAATTTACATATAATGATGGCAAATGTGATATAGTAGTGTTTAGCTAGGATTTCTTAATTATTAAAAATTATTTATTATTAGGAATTTGGTTTATATGATCTATAAAATGTGTGTAATTTTTTTTGGTGAAAATCACATTTAAGAAAATTTTGTCGACATGTTTTAAACCCGTCACTGTACTTCATCATCAGGACAAGTAAATTATTTATTATTTACTCAACAACAATTAGTGTCAAACATTGAATAAAATATTATGAAGCTTAGATGATTTGAAATAATATATTATTAAAATAATATATAATTCCATATATTAATTGATAATGGTTTATAAATGGATTGATATGGTTATAAAGTGAATAGGTTTAATATCAAAATGTGAAGATAAAACATATTTACACTATAGTTTCCCAATTGCCCAATTTATAAGAGGTTTTCAGTAAATTAGACAAAACATAATGAGCAATAGTGTAACTTTTCCATATATAGTAATTTTATAGTTTACTTGGATGGTGAAGAAAATAATATTTAGATGCAATTGCTACATTGATCCATTCAGAGGAGGTTATCAACCAACTAATTGAGAGATAAATAGTGAAATAGTCTCATCTCTAGTTTGATTTATGTCACAATGTTAACTTCATATTATTAAACGAAGACTACATGCTATATTCACTATATACTTACCTATCCTCCTATCGTGTTCAATACTCACTTGACATTATCTTATTTTTATGTGAATGCTCAATCAAAACGCAAAACTTTACTCAACTCACTATGTGAATAAAGCGCTTCCTTGTCGATAGATAATATTTTAATACATACATTTGTTATATTATGCACTCTAAATTTTCATTGGTATGGACTCGAAAAAAATGGAGATAAAAGTGCTTTCTTAACTCTGGTCGATAGATAATGTTTCAATAAATAACATTTCGATATTATAGAATGTAATTTTTTTTTTAAATGGATAGTGGTTTGCATAGGCCTATGCCAATTCTCATATTTATATATATATAATTGAGTTCATATTAAATATATATTTTATTTTAACTTAATTTAAATTGAGTGTGTTTTAATTTAATTTTAAAGTTTACCATTTAATGCGTATGTCTTTCCACTGTGGGTTGTAGAGTATTTCTCGGTACTAATATATATTTTAAATTTTATATTAATTAGATATAAATATCAACTTTAATGTGAAAATATTTGAACCTTATATTATAGTGGAGTTTAACTATGATATGTAAATTGTTGTGAATATTTTATTAAACAATTCGTCACAATAGATTTCATAAATTATATTTAAATTTTTGAAATTTACATCATGAGAATTTATTTATCTTTAGATTTATGGATTTGCTAAATATTGTTTATTTTGTATCCATACAAATTATAATTATGCAGAAAATTGAGAACAACAAAATGAAAACTCACAAATCACAATTGACACAAGATTTATCCTAGGAAACCCTTTCAAGAGAAAACTCAATTGGAAGGTGAGGTCACTGTACTATCTTTCTCTTAATAGAAAATGGTTGTAAGTACACACAAGTAAGGTATGTGGCTTGTGGGCTACTACAGTGCACAAATCCTCTATGTGTGCTCTCTCCTTATCCCTCTTCAATACTCTTCTAATAAACAAAATGCACTAAAAAATAATGGAACACATTTTCCTCTTAGTGGCCCGATTATAACATAGCTCAATAGCCTATTAGTGGTTAGGTTTGACTTCTTCAACTCTTAACTAGAATTACAATATGGATTTTTTTAAAGCCTTCTTCATCATGATTACATTGCTAGCCCATTTTCCATGAATAATGGGCATTGATATGACATAATTTCGAATTATGGTGGACAACACAAGAACATCGACTTCCGAGTGGCATAACTTTTGCATACAGACTCCATTTGAGGCGATTCTTGCATTGTTGGAAAAGTATTTATGTGAAGAATAGGAAAATAAAAAGGTGTTGCAATGAAGTAGAAAAAAATTGTCCCCCTCCCCCCCCCCCCCCAAAAAAAAAAAAAAAATTAAATGTCTTTGATACCTCAAAATGCTCCTAGAAGGTTTAAGACCTCAATCTGCCAAACAAGGTCCTACCAATGAAAAGGGTCTTATGAGCTAACTCCATTTTTTTCCACTCTGGAAGAAATGAGATGGATGACTAACAATATAAATCTTTCACTGTTCAAAATTTCCTTATGTGTAGGAAAGGATAACATTATGTTGTACTAAAGTGGCAAAGTTTTATCCTAAAAAAAAATCATTTGATGTCTCAAAATGTTCCAAGAAGGTTTAAGACCCCAATTTCCTGAACTAGGTCCTCTCAGTAAAAATGGTTCTTTGAGTCAATTCCTCCATTTTTCCACTTTAATTGCATAGATATGGATGAAAAGCAATAAATTGATCCAATATGGATCAAACTCTTCAATCATTTGGCTTTTTTCTAGGCATATTTTCCAATCAAATTTGGCTAAAATACAGTAGGGAATTGTTGAAATCTAAGTTTGAGCTTTATAATCTACAAAATACAAGGCACTTAATTTATTTATGAATTCAAAGACATATTTTAAATAAAGAAAAATCACAATCTTTCCAAAATTTAAATCACCAAATTTTAATGAAAATACCAAAATATCCAATAATTAAACTATGCCTAATTTTTCGATATAAAAACAAGAACTTTTCAATTAATTATAAAATATATTTTGTAATATTTTGTAATTATTTAAACTTAATTCCATAATAATTTGAAACTAAAACAAATGAATCACTATAATAAACATATTGAAAATATTTTTTTTAATGTTTTATAATTATTTAAACTTAATTCCATAATACTGTGAAACTAAAACAAATGAGTTAGTATAATAAACATATATTTTAGATTCTTATTTTTACCATTATACTTGATATATGTTTTAAAATCATAATTAAGCAATGATAATACTAATAATTTATTAACATCAAAAATTTAAATATTGTATTTTAAGTATTTTAATAAAAAATATGTTTTAAAGTATATTCAGATAGAAGGAGGGATAAGTGGGTGTGTTATAGTAATAAAGTGATAATTGGGTATGCCATGGTAATTAAGTTGGGTGATTTTTTTTTAATGATGGTGAATTGGTATTTTATTGGAGTAATTTGGGAAAGGCCCAAGACAAATTTACTAGTTTCCACTATAACACCACGAGTATATCCAACAACTTACAGGCCAGATATATCAATAATTTATGACTTCGCAAGAGTGAGGACACCTTAAGCCCCATGAGGGAACTTTATCCCAAGGGTGTGTACTCTTTGAGACTTATTACAACAGGCCAACATGTTCCTCATGGGAATTGAAACTAGGTAGAGGGGATAACAAGTCATTATCCTAACAACTCAGTTTCGTACTTGAACAGAGGAAAGCATGTGCCAAGGGAGGGAAATTCATCCTAGTAATGTGTGGTTGAAAAAGTAGAGGAATAGGGATAGGGAAAGGATAAGAGAATTTATGTTGATTATAGTTCATTTGCAAGGGGGTTCTAGCAATCTTAGTAATGATAAACACGACAATTGTCATAGATGTATTTCAATTAATTTTTCTTATTTTGGTTTGTATTCCTGGGAATAACAAGTTAAGGGTTAACTAGGGTCATGTGAGAGATTCTATAAATTTAGGACATGGCCCTCCCCTCCACTATATGGTTCAACACATAAGGTTGGGGGTTAGTTCTGGTTTTATTTTGATTACTCGCTTCCTCAATTATTTCTATCCTAGTTTGGCATTTTTTCTTTTTGGTGCCTTATTTTTTCTAATATTTTTTATTTCACTAGGTAAAAGGAACTTAAGCCACTTCAAGAGGGCCTGGCTTTGGTAGGAATTAGTCTAGCTTGCATTATACATAGAAGCCATTGTGTGGTCTATTCTGAGTACCTTTTGTCTTGGAAATGTATTTTTCCATGTATTTTGAGCATATTTTGCCTATCCCAAGATCCTAACCTAGCATTCTTCCATCATCTTCCACCTTCCCTCATATTTTTCCCTCTGGACTATAAACCTCCTTCCAACAAAACCTCTCATATTCATCACCTAGAGGCTGTTATGTCCCTATAATACTAGTGTATCCCCTTATTTTTATTTTTAATATAGCCCCCTTATTGTAGAAATTAGTATACACTAAGCATGCATACATCCAGATTCCCCTGATCTCACAATATTTAACTTCTTGCAAAATACAGAATCATTCCACTGTTAATATTTTTCGGAAAATTAATTGCAAACACATGTGAAGCATAAATAAAAACAATCGCACATAACATAGTTGTTTAACGGGAAATCCTGAAGCTGAAAAACCCAACTATAATATATTATGTATTATGGAGATCATGTAACAATATCATACAAATCTTAGTACATCAAGCTCTCAGTACAATCAATCGTCACACACTAACATAGAATAAATTTGCAAATCCATGCACCGATCTCTACCCTCCTGCTAGCCTGCCTCCACTGCACAATCCCTGCTGAAGAATAGCTCTGAATGAATTCGAATTACCCTTGCCTTGACTGGGCAATCCTCATTGGAAACTCCAATGTGTGTGTGATGCAATAAATGCATCACTATAGTCACAACAGATAGTCCATCTTGCCCTTTCACCTAACTCTCCACTGGGTCTCCACTGGAACTGCCATGCACTGCAGTTAACTGTTGTATTGTTCAGTTGATTAATGATTAATTATTTGTGAATTAATTAACTAATTAATTCAATCCACTCTCACTAGTGTATCATTCAGTTAAACTAGATACAACTAGCTTAACTAAGTCTAACTGAGTTAAACTGAATACAACTCCATGAACTACTCTTCCAACTCTGTCATAACTTTGCCACTTCAGTTCTAACTGAGTGCTCCATTCATGAACCACCAGTAAACCCTAGGAATTGCGTAATTCCTTCAGCCCACTAATTTTCCAAATCTGTGCACTGAAATTAAGTGCTCCAAGAGAATAAGTTGTTGTTTATTGTCGGATTATTATTAAGAGCTAATAATAATCGACACCTCTATTTTTAGTTTGATGATCTATAAATATACTTCACCCAATATTCTAAAAATAGAATTTCATTTGTTTTTCCAACTTGACCAACCATGCACAAATAGCATCCTGCAACTTCTGAAATATGATTACCACTTCTAAAAATAGACTTGTGCCAAAAATAGCTTGCAGGCCCACTTACTGAAGGCGACTCTTTTCACTAAGCTCATCATCTTGTTGAATCTCAACACTCCCTCTCAACAAGATAGGGATTATCCTTCACCCCGATCTTGCCTCTATGGTATTCGAATTTGCTCCTGTTGAGCGCCTTCATCAGAATATCTGCATCCTAATATTCTGTAGGAATGTACTGAAGCAACATGATCTTCTGCTACACACAATCTCTGATATGATGATACCAGATATCAATATGTTTAGATCTATCATGAAACACAGGATTAACTGAGAGTTTAATGCAACTCTGATTATCACAATGTATCACCGTAAGATCTAAATGTGAACCGAACAAACCAACCAGGATCTTCCTCATCCAGATAGCCTCACATGCAGCTTGACTTGCTGCCATGTATTCCACTTCAACGGTAAATTTTGATCTTTGCTTCCTATTGTACCCGAGAAACTTCAGCAGATCCGATGCGAAATCCTCACGATGTGCTCTTTAAATGCATTGGGCTTCTTGCCCAATGTCTGCATCATGAAGCCATGCAACTTCACCTCATCGTCACATGCATTGCCATAAACCATACTCGAGATATACCCCAGAGATATCTCAGGACATGCTTACCTGCCTTCCAAAAAAGCTTGGTAGGCTTAACCATCGCTTGTGAAATCTGGTTCACCGTATAGCATATGTTTGGTCTTGTATTAACTAAATACATGAGCGAACCCACCAATTGTCAATAAACAATGGCATCCACTACCTCTGCCTATGTAGCATCCTCTTTCCTCCAATTTCCTGGAAGAGGATTGTCGATATGCTTGCAACCTTGCATGTGAAACTTCTCTAGTATCTCCTGGGCATACTTGCCTTGAGACACAAACAGTTCACCTTCTCGCTGCCATATTTCCAATCCAAGGAAATAATGAAGGAGGCCCAAATCCTTCATCTCAAACTCCTTTGCAAGATCTGCCTTGCATGAGTGTATCAACTGCTCATCACCCATTAGTATTAAAACATCAACATAAAGAACAATGATTAAAAGCTTACCCTCCACCACAATTTGGTATAGGTTTGCATCCACCTCACTCTTGGTGAAGCCAAGTCTATTGAAATAGTTTTTGATCTGAGTGTACCAAGCACGAGGTGCTTGTTTTAGCCCATATAGCGCTCTTTTGAGCTTGCACACATGCGACTCGCTGCTGAAGATCTCAAATCCTTTAGGCTTCTCAATGTACACCTCTTCCTCAATTATCTCATTAAGGAATGCAGTCTTCACATGCATCTGATGAATGTGCCAACCCATCTGCGCTGAGAGAGCAAGGATTGCCTGTATGGAAGAATATCGTGCGACAAGTGCAAAGGTTTCCTCATAGTCAATCCCCTCAAACTGTGAGAAGCCTTGGGCAACAAATCTTGCCTTATACTTCTCAGCGCTCCCATCAGTAGCTTGCTTTACCTTGTAGATCCATCTTGATCCTACAACTGATTTACCCACCAACCTTGGAACAATCTCCCAAGCACTATTTCTGACAATGGAGTCATATTCCTCCACCATGGCATCTACCCATGTGGGATCTTGCACTGCTTCTTCAAAATAAGATGGCTCTGTCATGATACACTTGCTCATAAGAGCCATGTATCCAGTAAATCGGTAAGGTGACTGTCTCTATTTGCACTGTGATGTAGGGACTCGTATATTATGTGCCACATCTAGCTTCAGTCTCTAAGGTTCTGTGGTACGCTTTCTGCCTTGTCTGATATTTGGTTCTGCATGAGTGGACTCCTCCACTCCATGAATATCCTCCTGTGGCTGATCCACATCTAGAGGCTCATCTTTGGGAATAAGAAGTTCCTCCTCTGCATGCAAGTGTAGCTCCCTCTCAAGCGACAACTTCATGGCTTTCACCTCATTGAATTTTATATCATGTCACAACATAGTAATCCGACTGTCTGGAAAATACACACGATAATTATGGGGTGTTTCTGTGTACCCCACAAATATCCCAACTTCTGTAGTCGGCTCTAGCTTCTTCGTGGTGTCCTTTGTCACATGTGTTGAGAATGCAGCAAGATGATGGAGCTTAGTGAAATGAAGTCGCCTTCACTAAGTGGGCCCGCAGGCAAATTCTGGCGCAAAGTCTATTTTTAGACATACGGAGCATAATTTGGGAATTCTACTTGGATATTCTTGATGGATGCGACATGTCGGTAAAAATAGATGAGACCCTATTTTTTAGGACCCGGGCTATTTTTAGACTGATCTCCTAAAAATATGGAAGTCAAATATTATTTACCCTTAATAATATTTTGACTATAAACAGCAGTTTACTCTCTTGGCGCACTTCGGTTTGAGTCATGGAGGTGGCTCATGCAACTGACACAAGGAATCACGTGGTTCCTAGGGTTTGATGGCATCTTGCATGGTTGGCTTCAGTTAGACTTCAGTGGCAGAAGTTTTGGAGGAGTTAACGGGACAAATAGTGGAGTTGTGTTCTATTTGTTTTAGTTGAACTAGTTGAGATTAGTTAACTAGCTAATCAACTAGATATGAGTGGAGTAAATTAAATAATATTTAATTTACTAAATATTAACTCATTAGTCAACTCAAGAACACTTCAGTTCACTACAGTGCATGATCAGTTCAGTGAAGACCAGTGAAAGAGATAGATGAAAGGGTAGAGTTAGCTATCAGTTGTAACTATAATGTTGCTATTTGCAACACATAGATAGGTGGAGTAAGCTATGAGTATTGCAAAGTTTAGGCTGGTGGTTTATCTATATAAAGAGGCCATCCCATAGCTTTGAAATACGCAATCAAGGTTGGCTATCAAGTGGCTAAGGATTGGAGCAAGTGATTTTCTAGATCTAGCTTGATAGTGTGTAGCATGGGAGGTAGTGCATGAGAGCTTGTGAAGAGTTTTGTACTATGATTGTTACATGATTTCTCCATTATAATATACACAATAGCTGGGGGGTTTTCAGCTATAGGCTTTCCCCATACATACTGAGTTAATGTGTGATTGAATTGATGTGAGATTGCTTCTGTTATTTCCGCATGTGACAATTAATTGGAGAAGAAGGTTATGTGTTATGTATGCAATTCGAAATTGATATATGACCAGGTTAATCTTCAGTGAATAAGTGATTTATTCAGCTATTTTCTACATGGTATCAGAGCGAGATTAATTGTCGAAGTCTATTACGGTGATTGCAAACTTATTTCCTCGGACAGAGTCTGCATGCGGGCCAGGTAGCCTCCGGAATATTCATCCTTTGTAAGGTGAAAGATCTGGTGAATGCCCTTTGCAGTCAATCTCTGATTTGGAAATAATTTGTTTTTCAAGTATAGATCGGAAGCGATAGAGCTTGGAGTTTGGAATTCGAATTTTGCAGAAGGTTGTTCTTCTTGGTGCCGGTGTTGAAAGATGTCTTCTTTCAATGGTTTGCGACTCGAATATGCTCTTGAAGGCGGTTCGAACTATGTTGCATGGAAAGATCGAATGGAAGCAGTGTTAGAAGATAATGGTCTGAAGGAGTTCGTGGATGCGGATGTCCCAAAGCCCACTGATGCAGCTTTGGTCGATGCATGGCAAAAGAAGATCGCGAAATGTCGAAGGATCTTGTTGGAGGGCGTCAAGGATCATATTGTATCCAGCCTGCATGGAAAGGCTACTCCATATTTAATGTGGAAAGCTTTGACGGATCTATTCCAGAGTAAGAGTGACCAAAGGAAGTTGGCGCTCAAAGATAAGCTCAGGAACATCAAGATGGAGAAGGGCGACAGCATCGCCAAATACCTCACGAAGTTCACTCAGTGCAGAGATGAGCTGGGAAGTGTGGGGGTGGTTGTCAAAGCTTCACTGATTGCATGCTTAGTTTCAAGTATGCTGGGATCGGTGTGGTTCTTGGACAGCGGTGCGTCATTTCATATGACGGGAGATCGGGAGTTGTTCTCGGATCTGGAGGACAAGGATTTGGGTATGCACATCGAGATGGGCGATGACGGTAGATACAGTGCGACTGGTATCGGTACCGTATCCTTTCAGAGGGAGTCTGGTAAACCCTTTGTATTAAAGGATGTCATGCATGTACCTGGATTGAAGAAGAACCTGATTTCAGTAGCGATGTTGGAGGATAAGGGTTATGATGTGGTCTTCAGCGAAGGAAAAGCTTTCTTGCGCAGTAAGACTACTGGAGAGACCCGGAAGATAGGGGTTCGAACTCAGAACCTTTATCAGTTGCAGGTAGATGACTGCGCAGCTATGGCATGCAAGGCGGGAGAAGTGGTGAGCCGGGATGATGAGGGCGAACTATGGCACAGGAGATTGGGCCATCTTCACCATGGAGCTTTGAAGATTCTGCAGTAGATTTCTACTGGACTTCCTAAGGGCACCCTTGCGCAGTCAGATCAGTGCAAGGGGTGTACTTTAGGGAAGTATGTGAAAGCCACCTTTCACGAGAAGGATAATCGCGCCACGACGATCCTTGAGAGAGTTCACACAGACGTGTGTGGTCCTTTCTCAGTTGCTTCGACAGCAAAGCACAGGTATTATGTGATCTTTGTTGATGATTTCTCTCGAAAGTGCTGGATCTTCTTCATGCAGAAGAAGAGGGATACATTCGCGAAGTTCTGTGAGTTTAAAGCACTGGTCGAGAAGGAGTCGGGGAAGAAGGTGATTGCTCTAAGGAGTGATAACGGTGGTGAATTCATCTCGGCTGAATTCAAGGAGTTCGGCAGCGCAGAAGGGATTCGGAGAGAGCTCATCGCACCCCATAACCCACAGCAGAACGGGGTGGCTGAGCGGAAGAACAGAACGATCTTGGGTGCTGCACGGGCGATGTTGCATGATCAGGGCCTACCCCTTCACTTGTGGGCTGAGGCATGCAATACAGCAGTGTATGTGCAGAACCGTTGTCCTCACAAGGTTCTTGGCATGAGTACACCAGAGGAGGCTTATTCTGGCAAGAGGGCTGATATTTCCCATTTGCGGATTTTCGGATCTCCTGTCTACATGCATGTGACGAAGGATGCAAGAAGGAAGCTGGATCCAACTGCTGAAGTTGGAATATTTGTGGGGTACACTGATACACCTCACAACTATCGGGTGTATGTGCCGGACAGTCGCAAGACTGTTGTGCGACGGGATATAAAATTCCAGGAGGAGAAAGCCATGCAGTGTTCGCTTGAGAGGGAGCTACACTTGCATGCAGATGAGGAGCTGTTAGTTCCTAAGGAGGAGCTTCCGGATGTGGATCAGCCACAAAAGGAGGTTCAGGAGGTGGAAGAAACCACCCAGGCAGCGCCAACCATCAGAGGGCGCATGCGCACTACAGAAGCTGAGCGACTGGCTCGGGATGCAGAGAAGGTTGTAGGACCACCTACGGCACAGCGCAGACAGAGACAGTCACCGGATCGGTACACTGGATACATGGCTCTTATGAGTCAATGTGTTGTGACAGAGCCATCCTCTTTTGAGGAAGCTGTGGAGGAACCCGCATGGGTTGATGCCATGATCGAAGAATATGATTCGATCATCGGGAACAGTGCATGGGAGATTGTCCCAAGACCGGTTGGGAAATCAGTTGTAGGTTCGCGATGGATCTACAAGGTGAAGCAGGCGGCTGACGGGAGTGTGGAGAAGTACAAGGCGAGATTTGTCGCCCGTGGCTTCTCACGGATCGAGGGGATTGACTATGAGGAGACTTTTGCACCTGTCGCAAGGTACTCTTCCATACGGACGATCCTTGCTCTCTCAGCGCAGATGGGGTGGCACATTCATCAGATGGATGTGAAGACTGCGTTCCTCAATGGAGTTATTGAGGAAGAGGTGTACATAGAGCAGCCTGAAGGTTTTGAGATCTTCAGCAGTGAGTCGCATGTGTGCCGACTCAAGAGAGCACTGTATGGGATGAAGCAAGCACCTCGTGCTTGGTACACTCGGATAGACAGCTACTTCACCGGGCTTGGATTCTCCAAGAGTGAGGCGGATCCAAACCTGTACCAGATTGTGGTGGAGGGGAAGCTGTTGATCATCGTACTGTATGTAGATGATCTGATTTTGACTGGCGACGAGCAATTGATACTTTCATGCAAGGAGGATCTTGCACGAGAGTTTGAGATGAAGGACCTGGGCATCCTTCATTATTTCCTGGGATTGGAGATTTGGCAGCGCAGTGGAGGACTGTTTGTTTCTCGGGGCAAGTATGCTCGGGAGATTCTGGAGAGGTTCAACATGCAAGGCTGCAAGCCTGTTGACACTCCTCTTCCTGGTGGTTGGAGGAAGGGAGATGCTACTTCGGAGGAGGTAGTGGATGCCACTGTCTATCGACAGTTGGTGGGGTCGTTGATGTATCTGGTCAATACTCGACCCGATATATGCTATGCAGTTAACCAGCTTTCGCAAGCTATGGTTAAGCCTACCGAGCTCTTTTGGAAGGCGGGCAAGCATGTGTTGCGCTATATCAGAGGCACATCGGGATATGGTCTATGGTACAGACAGGAGGATGGAGTGAAGCTTTCTGGCTTCACTGATGCAGATTGGGCCGGGAGTCCAACGGACCGGAAGAGCACTTCTGGAGGAGTTTTCAGCATTGGGTCGACAGCAGTTTCCTGGTACAGCAGGAAGCAGAGATCCGTGGCACTCAGTTCAGCAGAGGCCGAGTACATGGCAGCTAGCTTTGCTGCATGTGAGGCTATTTGGATGAGGAAGATCCTCGCAGGTTTGTTCAGGTTGCATTTGGAGCCTACGGTGATCTACTGTGATAACCAGAGCTGCATCAAGCTCTCGGCTAATCCAGTATTTCATGATAGGTCCAAACATATCGACATCAGGTACCATCATATCAGAGATTGTGTTCAGCGGAGGATCGTGATGCTTTCATATGTTCCCACGGAGGATCAGGATGCCGACATCCTGACGAAGGCGCTCACCAGGAGCAAGTTCGAATTCCACAGAGGCAGGATAGGGATTGCAGATAATCCATATCTTGCTGAGAGGGAGTGTTGAGAATGCAGCGAGATGATGGAGCTTAGTGAAATGAAGTCGCCTTCACTAAGTGGGCCCGCAGGCAAATTCTGGCGCAAAGTCTATTTTTAGACTATGTCTATTTTTAGACATACGGAGAATAATTTGGGAATTCTACTTGGAGATTCTTGAAGTATGCTACATGTTGGTAAAAATAGATGAGACCCTAATTTTTAGGACCCAGGCTATTTTTAGACTGATCTCCTAAAAATATGGAAGTCAAATATTATTTACCCTTAATAATATTTTGACTATAAGCAGCAGTTTACTCTCTTGGCGCACTTCAGTTTGAGTCATGGAGGTGGCTCATGCAACTGACACAAGGAATCACGTGGTTCCTAGGGTTTGATGGCATCTTGCATGGTTTGCTTCAGTTAGACTTCAGTGGCAGAAGTTTTGGAGGAGTTAACGGGACAAGTAGTGGAGTTATGTTCTGTTTGTTTTAGTTGAACTAGTTGGGATTAGTTAAACTAACTAACCAACTAGATATGAGTGGAGTAAATTAAATAATATTTAATTTACTAAATATTAACTCATTAGTCAACTCAAGAACACTTCAGTTCACTACAGTGCATGATCAGTTCAGTGAAGACCATTGAAAGAGATAGATGAAAGGGTAGAGTTAGCTATCAGTTGTAACTATACTGTTGCTATTTGCAACACATAGATAGGTGGAGTAAGCTATGAGTATTGCAAAGTTAAGGCTGGTGGTTTATCTATATAAGGAGGCCATCACATAGCTTTGAAATACGCAATCAAGGTTGGCTATCAAGTGGCTAAGGATTGGAGCAAGTGATTTGCTAGATTTAGCTTGATAGTGTGTAGCATGGGAGGTAGTGCATGAGAGCTTGTGAAGAGTTTTTGTACTATGATTGTTACATGATTTCTCCATTATAATATACACAATAGCTGCGGGGTTTTCAGCTATAGGCTTTCCCCATACATACTGAGTTAATGTGTGATTGAATTGATGTGAGATTGCTTCTATATTATTTCCGCATGTGACAATTAATTGTAGAAGAAGGTTATGTGTTATGTATGCAATTCGAAATTGATATATGACCAGGTTAATCTTCAGTGAATAAGTGATTTATTCAGCTAATTTCTACAACATGAATGTAAACAGATGAACCAAAAATCTTCAAATGAGAAATATCAGGCTTCTTACCAGTAAAAGCTTCTTTAGGTGTACTCATGTCAAGTACTCTATGAGGACAACGGTTTTGCACATAAACCGCAGTGTTGCATGCTTCTGCCCACAAGTGCATCAGTAGGCCCTGTTCATGCAGCATCGCTTGTGCAACACCCATGATCGTTTTGTTCTTCCTCTCCGTGACCCCATTCTGTTGTGGGTTATGAGGCACTATGAGTTCTCTTTGAATTCCTTCTTTTCTATAGAAGTCTTTGAATTCGCCCGAGATGTATTCACCACCATTATCGCTCCGTAGAGCTTTCACTTGCTTCCTCGACTCCTTCTCCACCAATGCTTTGAACTCATAGAACTTTTAGAATGTTTCTCTCTTCTTTTGCATGAATAATATTCAACATCTACGAGAATAGTCATCAACAATTATAACATAATACCTGTGTTTTGTTGTTGAAGCAACCGAGGAAGGTCCACACACGTCTGTGCAAATTCTCTCCAAGATCACCGAATCATGGTTCTCCTTATCATGAACGCTGGTCAACAGTGATCTTCACAAACTTACCCATAGTACATCCCTTGCACTGATATGACTACACAAGAGTACCCCTGGGAAGTCCAGTAGAAATCTGCTGCAAAATATTCAAAGCACCATGGTGAAGATGGCCCAATCTCCTGTGCCATAATTCGCCCTCATCCTGGCTCACCACTTGTTCTGCTTTGCCCACCATTACAGCGCAGCCATCTACCTCCAGCTTGTATATATTCTTAATTCGAACCCCTATCTTCTTTGTTTGACCCGTTGTTTTATGTCGAAGGAAGGCTTTTCCCTCACTGAAAACAACATCATAACCTTTGTCTTCCAACATTGCTACTGAAACCAAGTTCTTCTTCAAACCTGGAACATGCATAACATCCTTCAACAAGAATGGATTACCGAACTCCCTCTCAAAGGTAATGGTCCCAATGCTGGTCACACTATATCGACCATCATCGCCTATCTCTATATGCATCTGGAGGTCCTTCTCCTCCAAGTCACTAAACAACTCCTTATCTCCCATCATATGGAAAGACGCACCACTATCAAGATACCACACTGATCCCATATAGCTTGAAACCAAGCATGTGATCAAAGAGAAATAAAGTTCAAATTGTGAGGCTAAGGGCTCTCCAGCTGCAGCTCCAATAGCCTTCTTGTTCTTCTTCTTCTGTGGGTAGTTAGTGACGAAATGCCCATGTTCGTGACAGTGAAAACACTTCACCTTGGACAAATCCTGCTTCTTGCATTTAGCTTTGGATTTTGAAGGAAAGGGAAGGGGATTTTCAAGGAAATTTCTTCCCCTTCCCTTTCCTTGATTTGGAAGCCAAAGTGAAATTCTCTTCATCTTCATTCTTCGATGAAGAGCCATCCTTAGTACCCCACCTTATCTCCTCCTGCACAAGATCTGACCAAAGTCTATCCCATCTTGGTAGTTTCTCGCGTCCATTGACAAAGTCTTTGTAGCTATGCCAACTCTTCAGAAGCCCAAGGAGAGCCAAGCTCACCAAGTCTTCATCATCAACAGTAATCCCCATACTTCCCAGTTCATCCCTATAGTGGACAAACTTCGTGAGATATTTTGGAATACTTTCGCCTTTCTCCATTTTTATTTTTCTGAGCTTGTCTTTAAGCGCCAACTTCCTCTGGTCGCTTCTACTTTGGAAAAAATCTGTCAAAGCCTTCCACATTAATAATGGAGTGGCTTTCCCATGAAGGTTGGACACAATATGGTCCTTCACACCTTCCAACTGAATTCTTCTTGTCTTTGCTATCTTCTTTTTCCATGCATCAAGTAATGCAGCATCGCTAGATCCCGGCTTAGGAACATCGTTATTGATGAACTCCTTCAGACTATTATCCTCCAGCACCGCTTCCATCCTATCCTTCCAGGCTATGTAATTCGAGCTCCCATCAAGGGCATACTCCAATCGCAACCCATTGAAATACATTTCAATGTATACTCAACTTCTGCAGCAAGAATTTTCTGTAGCAAATTCGAATTGTCCACCAGCACAAACTCAACAATTCTTCACCACCAGCACAAACTCAGCAATTCTTCACAATTGCAATCTTTAAGAATTAACACTGCTCTGATACCATGTAGAAATTAGTATACACTAAGCATGCATACATCTAGATTCCCCTGATCTCACAATATTTAACTTCTTGCAAAATACATAATCATTCCATTGTTAATCTTTTGCAGAAAATTAATTGCAAACACATGTGAAGCATAAATAAAAACAATCGCACATAACACAGTTGTTTAACGGGCAAGCCTGAAGCTGAAAACCCCAAATATAATATATTATGTATTATGGAGAACATGTAGCAATATCATACAAATCTTAGTACATCAAGCTCTCAGTGCAATCAATCGTCACACACTAACATATAAGAAATCTGCAAATCCATGCACTGATCTCTACCCTCCTGCTAGCCTGCCTCTACTGCGCAATCCATGCTGAAAAATAGCTCTGAATGAATTTGAATTACCCTTGCCTTGACTGCCGAATCCTCATTGGAAACTCCAATGTGTGTGTGATGCAATCAATGCATCACTATAGTCACAACAGATAGTCCATCTTGCCCTTTCACCTATCTCTCCACTGGGTCTCCACTGGTACTGCCATGCATTGTAGTTAACTGTTGTATTTTTCAGTTGATTAATGAGTTATTATTTGTGAATTAATTAACTAATTAATTCACTCCACTCTCACTAGTGTATCATTCAGTTAGACTAGATATAACTAGCTCAACTAAGTCTAACTGAGTTAAACTAAATACAAGTCCATGAACTACTCTTCCAACTCTGTCATAAATTTTCCACTTCAGTTCTAACTGAGTCCTCCATGCATGAACCACTAGTAAACCCTAGGAATTACGTAATTCCTTTAGCCCACCGATTTTCCAAATTTGTGCACTGAAATGAAGTGCTCCAAGAGAATAAGTTGTTGTTTATTATCGGATTATTATTAAGAGCTAATAATAATCGACACCTGTATTTTTAGATTGACGATCTATAAATAGAATTTTCCCAATATTACAAAAATAGAATTTCATATATTTTTCCAACTTGACCGACCATCCACAAATAGAATCCTACAACTTCTGAAATATGATCACCATGTATAAAAATAGACTTGCGCCAAAAATAGCCTGCGGGCCCACTTAGTGAAGGTGACTCTTTTCACTAAGCTCATCATATTGTTGAATCTCAACACTTATTGTTACTGTTTTTCCCATGTAGTCCCCATATTTTTATTATTTTTCCCTATAAAAGCCACTATCGTTATTGTTGTGCCCTTACATTATTATTGTTAGGTCGGCTAGGATTATATTGTGACCCCATGGACTCCTATATATAGAAAGGAGGTTTTGTCATTTGATCATCCAAGAATTGTTCATTTATGTAATGTAAAAGAGGTTTCCCCCTCAAAGTGGCTTATTTCTAAGGTGTTTATCTCTCTTTTCTTCTATTTTTGGAGCTGGTTTCATAACATTTGGTATGAGAGCTTTGGATTCTAAGGTTTTGTTGCTTCATACAGGTCATCGTGGAATTATTGCTATAACTTTTTTTCGACAAAGGTTCAGTGACTTGGTGACTTCTTGTTAAAATTTCAGATCTTGGTTCGCAAATTTTTGGAGATATGATCTGTGGAAGTTAGGGGTTTTGCAGGCTCCTGAATTTCATCTCAAAGAGGTGACCTTGGGAAAATCGTCATAACTATCTCTTTAAGCATCGTATTGGAATTCTATAAAAAGTGGACTATATTGCACACATTGTAGTTTCCTTTGTATCAATTTCAGATACAAAAGAGGAAACGGTGACATGTGGCACGCCATACAAGTTCGCTCTACTGAACTAGTCCATAATTAATTCATTGTGGGAGATTGGGCATAACTTTTCCTTGAAGAATCCAAATCAAGTCTAACCTATGGCATTGGAAAGAGGACTCAGAAGGCTAATACAAGATATAAATTCAGATCTTGAAGATCCAAAATAATAGTTATAAATCAGGTTCAATATAGACCTCCTAAAAAGAAGAAAAAGGTGGGTAATTTTTAAACAAGTTTGCATAACTTTTGTTTGAAAAATTAGTTTGAAGTGATTCCAAGGGAATATTTAAGGATAGATATCAGTATTGAGTTATATAATTCCTCCCAAAAATAATTCCACAACCACTAAGACCTCATAAATCTATATTCTGACGCATGAAGAGGAAGAATTGCAGTATGATATATCAAAATTATGGTACCAAGTGCAACAAATTTCGATCTTACAAAGAGAAACCAAAGATTGCATAGATGGTTTAAAAGAATACATGGAGGCTAATTTGGATGGTTTGAAGGATCAAATGAAAGATAATATGGGTGAGAAAGCAGTGGAAGATGACATCGAGCATAAAAAACAAGTTCTCCAACTCTCAAAGGATAAACTAACTTTGGTGCAGAATCGAATGAAACAACAGGAAGCTCAAAATCGTAGCGAAAGAAATTTTGAAGCAGCCATAGAAATAAGAACTTAGAAACTATAAAATTGATCAATTTCAGAGTATCTCAGCAAGTGGAAGAACTTACCCGCTAAATATTCCACATGGGAGGATGAGAATTTTATACAGAAGCATCGAGAAATAATCAAGCGTTGAGGACAACACTTGTTTGAAGGAGAGGGGCATGTTGGTCCCTATAATACTAGTGTATCCCCTTGTTTTTATTGTTAGGATAGCCCCCTTATTGTTATTGTTTTTCCCATGTAGTCCCCATATTGTTATTATTGTGCCCCATAAAATCCACTATTGTTATTGTTGTGCCCTTAAATTATTATCGTTAGGTCGGCTAGGATTATATTGTGACGCCATGGACTCCTATATATAAAAAGGAGGTTTTCTCATTTGATCATACAAGAATTTTTCATTTATATAATGTAAAGGAGGTTTCCCCCTCGAAGTGGTTGATTTCTAAGGTATTGATATCTCTTTTCCTCTATTTTTTGAGCTAGTTTCATAACAGAGGCCAATAAAAGAAAGAGATTAGGGAGAATTGAGATCTATGTCCTAAGATCTTAAACTCAACCATCCTATTTGTAACTTAACCAAGGCTAAAACTGAATCCCTTAAGACTAAAAGATTCTTTCATGAGAAATTCAAGTTAGAGGTCAAAGAAG
This sequence comes from Pinus albicaulis, assembly GCA_034641835.2. Taxonomy (NCBI): domain Eukaryota; kingdom Viridiplantae; phylum Streptophyta; class Pinopsida; order Pinales; family Pinaceae; genus Pinus; species Pinus albicaulis. The sequence continues at coordinate 52,553 of JAXQQM020064982.1, forward strand.
ATAGTATTGCTATGGAACATAATATCAAATTGAAAATAAGAAAGTCCCCAAGGATTAGATCAAAGAAGAATATAAAAATTTGGATATTGAACTTTGGATTTTCTAGAATCTGAGACACCAAAATATTAAAAATGGTTAAGCCATATTAAATTACCAAAGCCTTCATTACTCAAATAATGGAAGACATAGGCACATAAAATCAAGCCACCCTCACCAAATTCAAACTTATATATAAGAAGTTTGAAGCAACTTTAGAGTGGTGTTTGGTACTTGAGTTGTAGGATATTGACAAGGGGAAGTCACATGAGTCTAGGGGGGACTTTGATTCATAGGAAACTCCTTCCAAATTCATTATTCTTGAAGATGATTTTGTGCTTGGAGGAAACCTGCAATTAGAAATGACCCAAACATATAATATGTTATACTGGTTAAGCTAATTCAACAATGCTCATGGATATTCATGTTTTCCTTTGTTTTCTACCCTTTTTTGTGTAAAGTTAAACTTTATATTATCGAAGAGAAGAAATACAAAAGATATTTTTTTGTGCTCCTGGTATTCCCGTCGCAAAACCATCCCAATATCACAGGTTGAGAATTTTTAGATTACATACACTGAGTTTGATCAGATCTACTGACAAAAAGAAGACATTGTCTCTGTCTATCAAGTGTGTCAAGTAATAACATGTGTCAAGCAATAACATATACTAGTGCTATGATAGAAAATTTTATGCCTACTTAAAAATAAACCCCCAATTATCATATATATAAAATAAACCATGAACACATAGCCTACTTAGGAAATATTACTGTAAAGTGACCTAGATAATGCATGCATTGAGTCGTAGGCATTAGACCTGCCAGGGAAGCAACACCAACAAACCATGAGTGACTTCAATTAACCTTGATCAGTGCCAATGAACCATGAATAGTCGTGTCGCACCATGATCCATGACAAACCATAAGTAGACATAGACCACAAGCTTTGACAAACAATCTCCATGGCGGTGCTGACCATAGTTCTCACACCCATGCTCCAAATACGAAGCCTTTCACCAACTACCAAAGCACACGCCTAATGCAATACCTTGCACTAGGCAAAAGAAAATGAAATACCAGTTGGAATAATCATGCAACTGGTGAGGCATCGGGGGTTTTAGCCAAGGCCAAATGAAGTGAAGGAATCCTACATATGTGTCTTTTAAGGGTGACGAGCCACTAACTAATAAATATTGTGATTCCTGCTAGCTCAATTCTAGAGCCCTTGCTAGAAACTGAAGCGATAAGACTTGGATTTTCCATTAGATAACCAATACAATTTGAAAACTTTATTAGGGAAGCCTACGAAACAAAAAAAAACATAGAACCCAGTGAGAAAGGCAAATCATAAGTGTGAGTTGTGAAGTCTAGAGAAAACATAGGGTGAGTCATGAAGGCCAAAGAGAGAGCCACAATTCAAATACAAGGAATGGAGAAACACCCAACGAAACATGGATGGAGACGCAAATGTGCCATCTTCGGGAAAACCAAGAAAGACCCAAGGTCGGGCCAGCTATTGAATGCCCTAGAATTAAGAGAAGAGTAACCTGATAACCATGGATGAGAATTGCAAAAGACATGGAATGAATTTCATAAATACTAGCATAGATTAGAGAAGCACCTAAAATAGGAAACTCACATTCCATGACACATTTCTCTATCATGGAAATGAATATCATGTCTAAATAATAATGGTAGGAAATCATTATCCAGAAAACATAGGAGGAAGTTGAGTACGATGACTGAGGGCACATGAAGGCTCGCAGTGCTTGAACATCTAATCCTATAAGGTTAGACACAATGTGAATTGATAGTAATTTCATTTGTTTTTTTGAGCCATATGCCACTAGCATTATTGTAACAAGCTTCTAGATCCTTCACCATCCATGGGGAATTTCTAGCCGTATACCACTGATGTAATTTATAATTTTTATTTCTAATGTAGCTTTTATGTTCTGAATTTATGCAAGAATGAAATAGAATACACATATAACCATAAATGAAAAGATGCAGCGGAAATAACACTACATTTCATTAATATCAAGAACTGAATTTTTTTTATAGGCATAATGGAAATAAACTAGCTAGGGCATTGGTAGCTTATCTTTGAGAAGAGATGTGGTGGCTACAGGCCTATGAATTGTGTTACAATGAGGTTCAAGGGCCTATTTATTATTTATAAATAATGGAAAACCATAAACATCCAAAAACCTAACCCTAGGAGACGAAGCGCCAAATCTATGGGCCTCGTTTGGGTAAATTGGTACATCACCTTCCTGGGGACGTAAATTTGGCATACGATCTCTGTTTGACGCACACAATACCTCATTAGAAAGATATATCAAAGGGATATAACTTTTGATGTGATAAATATCAAAGGAACTTCTGTGTTTCTCTTAGTTTTCCCAAAAAACGACGTTTAGGGCCTCAAAATGGCTCTGGAAGTTCAGGACCCGAAATACTGCTAAAAATAGTAAATTGTGTTACAATTAAGGAAAATAAAAAACTAAAAGAAACAATGGTGGGGCCTCAATTGGAATATGATGCAGGAGCATTAGCTCCGAAAAACACCTTATATTTTATCTAAGCTAGGGGGTTTCATGTTTTGAAGAAATATTAAATTTCATGTAAATATTAATATTATTTTGAGTGATTAATTATATTTTAATTAATCATTTGTGAGAATTTGTAAATGTGAGAGAAATTAGTTTCTAGATTATTTAGAATTAATGATGGAGCCTAAGTTGGAATTAGTTTCTAAGTTTTAGGGATAAATATCTACCTTTTAGGGATGTTGAGAGATTTAGGGATTTGTTGAGATTTTAAAGGGATAGAGCTCAATTTAGTGCATTTTTAATTTGTATAAATTAGAAGGCCTCAAAGGAAATTGGGCAGGTAGGATAGAATAGAAAGGAGAAGTAAAGCTGGGACAACCAAGGCTTGTAAGCCTCCGGCAATTGTAAGGCCATTACTGTTGCATATCCGGCAAAGACAAAGTCTGTAAGTGTTTTTATTGTTAATGTAAAAAGTGTTTTCATAATTGTGTGGTTCGATTTCTGGAGTGGAGTATATTTTCTGTAATTGGTTTTTAAATGGAGAAAGCCCATTTTATATAATCTGGTAGTGAAATCGTTGTTAATGCCATTTTGCAATGTAATGGGAAATCGATCTGAATAGAGGTTAATCTCTGCTGTTGGAATAATTAAATTGAATACAGTTGATTTATTATTGAGGATAGATTCGATTTAATTAACATCATGTTTTGTAATGAAAATGCCAATTGGTAGTTGCCAAGAACTGAATTGGCAAGTCAAAGATCAAAATCTGGAGGCCTTTTGAAATTGTGTGTCGTTGTTGACTTTTGAATAAGATCTGAATTTATGAAATGGGCATAGCAGAAGAACTGAACGGGAATTAGAGGGGCAGTATTTTAAAAGTCTGTATGGTTCTGTATATCATTGCATGGATTGGTATCACTAAATTGAAATTGTTAATTGAATAAAAGCGCAGATCAAATGTCAAATTGGGTTTTGGATGAACAGCGTTGGAAAAATTGGAACGCACAGTGAACATTAACCTGTAGAAGCTTCATAAAAGGCGAATGATGGCAAATTGAATATAAGTACAGTGAAAATGAAGGTGGGTTCTAACAGTGGTATCGATTTGCAGAACTTTGTTTGCTGAGATCGTTTTTATAAGTTGGATTTGTACGATGAAACAAATCGATGGAAATCCAAAAACCGAAAAGGAATGGAATTAAATAGAGTCAAGCCCATGAACGCAGGTGATGGTAATGTCGTAGATGTGTTCTCATGTCTTTTTATAATGAATCGAAAAGAAATCGATTTTTATAAGAGCTGGAAAAATTGTGTTTAGTGAATTAGAATTGCAGAGGTGCGAATTACCTTTGAAGCAGAAGTAAATTTCGATGCATCATTGAGTGGAAACCAGAAGTGAACAAATAGTGAAAGATCTGTGTTAATAGTTGGACGGTAAGTAAGTTAATTTGCCAGTAAGTTAATTTTCCCATTTGAATTCTGGTAAATTGTAAGTTTGGGAGTGCTGGCATTAAAAACAAGTAGTTTCAAGTGTGGGCGCAAAGGATTTTGTTGAAATCTTTTCAGAATTTGATTGAGGTTGCATGGAGGAACAGTGAGATGCTGGAGAACGCAGAAATATAATTCTGGCAAATTCGTTGAAGGCAGCGTTGGGTAAGTATGAAGTTCTGGCATTCAATTTTAAGAGCTGGTAAGTAGAATGGGAAAGGCGCATTTATATTTGGTTTGATTGAAATGAAAGGATAAAAAATGCATAGTAATGTTGTCGTGTCAAGATGGGTCAATTAAGATAACGTCAAATTGAATATTAGAAGAAGGGGCGCAGTCTTTTAATTGAATCTGGCCATATATGAATGAACCAATATGAAATGGGTGTATTACAAGAATTAGATTGAAAATGGGATGAATTGAGTTGATAATATGGAATTCACTTGTTCCATAATCATTGGTTAAATTTTAATGAAACTTTTGCATGAATGATTTGAATTTGGGATTTGGGGGTTTCTCAAGATTGGGGTTTATGAAATTGTTATTTATCCTAATGAAAGGATTTTATACAATGGTTTTAAACCATATGTTTGGAAAAGCTTCCGCATGCAAATAGTACAGTTGTGAAATTGCCAGTTATTGAGGTTTTTTATTTGGGTAAGAAGCTGAGATGCACGCTGATATGCACAGAGTAGAAAGATTCTGGGTTTGCAGGCCCTGCCTGCATCAGAATAGGTGGGTGGCCACCAATATCCATCTGGATCATTCCTTGTTGGGTATGTGTTATATTCTTTCCACGATTAGTTGCACGCACGGGGTGGTCACAAGTGGGGTGACAACCCCCCTTGTATGTTGCGTCGGGCGCAGCAAGGGGGTCATAGGGGGGTAGCAGGCCCCCCTATTTAGGGTCCGGGGCAGCGACCTGGGAAAAATAATTTGGACCCGCCCATGGTTTTGTGCATGGGTTTACACATGGTTTTGGGGCATAATGGTTTTCAGCCCCTAGTATTTTGTAGATCCAGTCAAGGGAACTACAGTTGTGTTTTAATCTAGGTTTAATGGATTGGGGTTTATGAATGCTTTGGCATGTATATATATGTGTTGTAACACTAAAAGGAATATAATGAAAAATCAAGCTAGTAGTCCTGATTTGGGATCCAGGGGAAAATCTCTATGTATATATGTTTTATGTTTTATGCTCTCGTTATTGTTTATTTTCTCTTTTTAAGATTTGTTTGCAGATAATTTATGTACAAGGTTAAAACCTACATTTGGTATCAAAGTTGTTTTGGCTTCAAGGGGATGCCTTTACTGCTCAGGGGTTTTTTTTCTCAGGCCTCTGGTAGAACCTGTTCAGTGGGAGATCTGCGAGAATGATTCTTGAGGTGAAAGAAGATGATGAGCATTGGAAAGATAGAGATCAAGAAATTTAATGGTTGAAGTTTTGAGTTGTGGAAGCTCAAGAAGGAGGATCTGCTGGTGGATAAAGATCAGTGGATCGCGGTAGATCTGGGTACTAAACCAATGACAACGTCAGATGAAGACTGGAAGAATTGGATCGGAAGGCAAGGAGCACAATATGGTTGTGTGTCTCAAATTAGGTATTGTTGAATGTATCCAGGGAAGCTACGACAAATACTTTGCAGGACAAGTGATCCGGATTTATGCAGGAATGCAACAGAATAAACATATAACCATAAATACAGAGATGCAGCAAAAATAACACTTCATTTCATTAATATCAAAGAACTGAAATTTGCTTACAAACAGAATGGAAATAAAACTAGCTAGGGCGCTGGTAGCTATCTCTGAGAAGAGATGTGGTGGCTACAGGCCTCTGAACTGAGTTACAATGAGGCTCGAGGGCCTATTTATTATTGAGAAACAATGGAGAACCCTAAAAATCCAAAAACCTAACCCTAGGAGATGAAGTGCCAAAACTATGGGCCCCGTTCGGGTAAATTGGTGTTTCAAATTCCCAGGGACGTAACTTTGGCATACTATCTCTGTTTGACGCACATGATACATCATTAGAAATCTCTATCTGAGGACTAAAATTTTTTCCATGAACATCATTCCGGAACGGAATGATATTCGTTGGAAGGCACGATGCCCAAAAAACGTCGTTTAGGGCCTCAAAACGGCTCCGAAAGTTCAGGACCCGAAAAACTGCTAAAAATAGTAAGTTATGCCGAAACTGAAAAAATTGAAAGAGACAATGGTGGGGACCCGAGTGGAATAGGCGGGTGGCCACCAATAACCACCTGGATCATTCCTCCCCCCTTAGGAAGCAATGGTCCCCATTGCGTTAAGTTCCTCCATGAGATGAGGAAATTTCTGCTGAACTTGGTCCCTGGTGAACCACTTTCCTTGGTGCAGGAGTTGGCTAGCTTTGACAACCCGATACAGTTGGATCTTCTGTTGGCGAGTGTTCTTGAGTTGCATGTCCATGATACAATCTGTGGTGGCCTGTTCCATGCAGTCTGGGTTTAACTATGTTGGTGTGAGTTGTTCTGCAATGTCCGAGGTGTCCAGTAGAGGTGGGAAGTAAGGACGAAGGCGATCCACATTTAAGACTAGGTGCAGACCAAGGAATGGTGGAATACTAAGCTCAAAGGAATTATTCCCTATAGCCTTGGTGACAGTGTACAGCCCGTATCGGAGCGGGCAAAGCTTGCGGTCGGGTCCAGTGAGGCACTCCTTCTGCAAATGTAGCCATACTTTGTCGCCCACCTGGAAGTTGTGTGACACCCGGTGTTGATCATGGCGCTGCTTGTACTTCGCATTCGCTCTGTCCAATATATCATGAACCTGTTGGCGGATGTGTTGAATGCACTCGATGAAGCTACTTGCTTTGTCAACTTCAGACTGGACATGAGCTGAATCGGCCTGAGTAGCTGCAAATGGCATGGCTATGTCAATGGGACATAGTGGCTAGAATCCCAAGCCCACCTGAAAGGGGCTATGGCCAATTGAACTGTGGAGAGCCCGGTTATAACTATGTTGTACATAGGGTAGGCTCTCGTCCCATGTGTGTGGATGCTTTGAATTGTACATGCGCAGAATGTGCACAATCGTTTTGTTGACGACCTCTGTCTGGCCATCTGTTTGGGGATGGAAAGTTGTGGACTTGGTGAGTGTAGAAATTTGCTGAATAAATCACTTATTCAATGGAGATTAACCTGATCACACATCAATTTCGAATTGCATGCATAACACATAATCTCTTCTACAATTAATTGTCATATGCGGAAATAATAGAAGCGATAGCACATCAAATCATCACACACATTAACACAGTATGTATGGGGAAAGCTTATAGCTGAAAACCGCTCAGCTATTCTGTATATTAGATGGAGAGAACATGCAGCAAATACATAGTACAAACTCCTCACAAGTACTCAGTACTATCTCACAAAGCTACACAAAAACTAGCTTGGTTTTGAACAAGTCACAGGTTCAAAACACACCCACTAATTTCCCTGCCTCTATTGCGCAATCAAGGCTGGTCTAAATAGAGATCCAAGGTTCGAATCTCCTTGCTCCAACTGCGCAATTGTCATTGGTAATTTCCTCCAAGTGTAGTGCAAATCTCATGCACAACTAATGTCGCAACTGATAGCTAACTCAACCCTTTCATCTACCTCTTTCACTTGTCGCCACTGAACTGTCCATGCACTGAGTTAAACTGATGTGTTCTTTAGTTGAATAATGGGTTAATAATTTGTGAATTAAATAATATTTAATTCACACAACTCATCTCTAGTGTATTAGCCAGTTAAACTAAATACAACTAGTTCAACTAGTTAACCAAAACACCATCTCCATTAACTGTCGCATCAACTCCACCGAACTCCGCCACTTGAGCTCTAACTGAAGTCAACCATGCATTAGCTCAACTAACCCATAGGAAAAGCGTAAATCCTTCTGGCAGCTGCATGCCCCACCTCCGTGAGTCAAACTAAAGTGCTCCAAGAGAGTAAACTGAAGTTTAGAGTCCAAATATTATTAAGGGTAAATAATATTTGACTGTTCTATTTTTAGCCCGCCAGTCTAAAAATAGACTTTGACCTAAATGCTAAAAATATAGGTCCATCTATTTTTACCAACATGACCAATCCTCCAAGAATAGCATACTGCAGCTCCCGGTCCATGATCCATATGTCTAAAAATAGACATAGTCTAAAAATAGACTTTTCGACAAAAATCACATGTGTGGTCCCCACCTAGTTTAGGTGATCACTTTCCAACTAGGATCAGGAAAGATGTTTCAGGAGGCCTCCTTCATTGTTTCTTGTTTCCATTTTCAACACTCCCTCTCAACAAGAAAGGACTGTCTTTGCATGCGACATGCAACTCCATGCATTCGCCCTGCAACCTTCACAAGCGCCATGCAACTCCATGCATCTGCTCTGCAACTCCGCTGAAACTGAATAGGCTCCAACCAACTCAATCAGTCTTGATGCATCTAGCATCTATCATCAAAGTCTTCGACTTCTTCTTGGCCAACTGCACATGTCATCAGGAACCACTGCGTTGTTGAACTCTTGCAACCATGCACTCTTGCACTTGCTGTCAACTCTGATCCGTGCTCCAGTATCTGACACTGTCACTTTGATCTGCCTGCATCACTCCAACTGATCATGATACTGCTGCGCTGTGGGCACCTCGTAGCCAGGTTCAATCCATGAGATCCACACCATCTCATGAATCTTGCCCAGAAATCTCCTCATGGGATTAATCATGCATGTCGCCCCACCTCTCACCTGGTGGTATAGCTGCATGCACTCCCTCTGCCCGTCTGGCACGAAATTTCTCTGCATGGGTGGTCTCTTCCACTCCATGATCCTCTTGTGGCTGCTCCACATCTCGAGGTTCACTTTATTCTGCATGCAAAACTTGCTCCCTCTCAAGCTTCAATTGCATGTCTTTCTCGCCTGCATGCAACACTTGCTCCCTCTCAAGCTTCAGTTGCATGTCTTCCTTCCTCTTCCCAACAGTAGGAAGCTCCGTAGACATCCCATCTACTTCAAGTCTGTAGAGATTCTTTGCCCGAATCCCAACCTTCTTGACTTGTCCCGTTGCCTTGTGCCGAAGGAAAACTTTTCCTTCTCTAAAGACAACTTCATACTCTTTATCCTCTAACATTGCGACTGAGATCAGATTCTTTGTTAGACCTGGTACATGCAATACATCTTGTAAAATAATGAGTTTACCTGACTCCATCTGAAAGGTTATGGTACCAATGCCGGTCGCATTGTATCGTCCACCGTCGCCCAACTCAATATGCATCTGGAGACCTTTCTCCACCAAGTCACTGAAAATATTTGCATCTCCCGTCATGTGAAAGGAAGCGCCACTATCAATATACCACCCCGATCCCAATGCACTAGAAAACATGCATGTGATCAATGAGAAGTCCAGCTCAAATTGCGAGGCAAGAGCCTCACCAGCTACAGCTCCAGTAGCCTACTTGTTCTTCTTCTTCTTTGGGAAATTCGTGGCGTAATGTCCATGATCGTGACAGTGAAAACACTTCACTTTGGACATGTCACGCTCTTTACCATCCACACCAGATTGAGAAGCCCTCTCCTTGCCCTTCCCCTTCCTTGCTTTGGCAGCCAAAGCGCAGTCTTCTTCATTAGATACCTTTGATGAAGATCCATCCCTGGTAGTCCTCCTGATCTCCTCTTGCATGAGATCCGACCAAAGTCGCTCCCATCCCGGCAACTTCTCCCGACCATTGACACTATCCTGATAGGAATGCCAAGCCTTCGGAAGACCAAGGAGAGCCAGGTCAACCAAGTCCTCATCATCGACAGTCACCCCCACACTTCCCAGCTCATCTCTGCACTGAGTGAACTTCGTGAGGTATTTTGTGAGGTTGTCACCTTTCTCCATCTTGATGTTCCTGAGTCTATCTTTGAGCGCCAGCTTCCTTTGGTCGCTCTTGCTTTGGTACAGATCTGTCAAGGCTTTCCGCATCAAATATGGAGAAGCCTTTGCATGCAGGCTGGACACAATGTGATCCTTTACGCCCTCCAACAGAATCCTTCGACATTTTGCTTGTTTCTTTCGCCAGGCCTCCACAACAGCAGCATCATTAGAAGTAGGCTTTGGAATCTCTTTCTCCACGAATTCCAATAGCCCATTATCATCTAATACAGCCTCCATGCAGTCCTTCCATGCAACATAATTCGAACTGCCTTCCAAGGCATATTCTAGTCGCAAACCGTTGAAAGACATTTTCGCCGCGGCACCAAGAACAAAAATCTGCAAATTCGAATTTCACCACCAGCTGATAACTCAATCGCTTCCGATCTACACTTGAGAACAAATTATTTCCAAATCAGAGATTGACTGCATGGGCTTTTACCAGACCTTTCACTTTCCAAAGAAAGATGAATCCGGAGGCTATCTGGCCCGTATGCAGGCTCTGTCCGAGGAAATAAGTTTGCAATCACCGTAATAGATCTCGAAAATTAATATTGCTCCGATACCATGTAGAAATTATCTGAATAAATCACTTATTCAATGAAGATTAACCCGATCACACATCAATTTCGAATTGCATGCATAACACATAACCTTCTTCTACAATTAATTGTCACATGCGGAAAGAATAGAAGCGATCGCACATCAATTCATCACACACATTAACACAGTATGTATGGGGAAAGCTTATAGCTGAAAACCCCCAGCTATAGTATATTATAAATGGAGAGAACATGCAGCAAATACATAGTACAAACTCCTCACAAGTACTCAGTACTATCTCACAAAGCTACACAAAAACTAGCTTGGTTTTGAACAAGTCACAGGTTCAAAACACACCCACTAATTTCCCTGCCTCTATTGCGCAATCAAGGCTGGTCTAAATATAGATCCAAGGTTCGAATCTCCTTGCTCCAACTACGCAATTGTCATTGGTAATTTCCTCCAAGTGTAGTGCAAAACTCATGCACAACTAATGTCGCAACTGATAGCTAACTCAACCCTTTCATCTACCTCTTTCACTTGTCGCCACTAAACTGTCCATGCACTGAGTTAAACTGATGTGTTCTTTAGTTGAATAATGATTTAATAATTTGTGAATTAAATAATATTTAATTCACACAACTCATCTCTAGTGTATTAGCCAGTTAAACTAAATACAACTAGTTCAACTAGTTAACCAGAACACCATCTCCATTAACTGTCGCATCAACTCCACCAAACTCCGCCACTTGAGCTCTAACTGAAGTCAACCATGCATTAGCTCAACTAACCCATAGGAAAAGCATAAATCCTTCTGGCAGCTGCATGTCCCACCTCCGGGGGTCAAACTGAAGTGCTCCAAGAGAGTAAACTGAAGTTTAGAGTCCAAATATTATTAAGGGTAAATAATATTTGACTGTTCTATTTTTAGCCCGCCAGTATAAAAATAGACTTCGACCTAAATGCTAAAAATAGAGGTCCATCTATTTTTAACAACATGACCAATCCTCCAAGAATAGCATACTGCAGCTCCCGGTCCATGATCCATATGTCTAAAAATAGACATAGTCTAAAAATAGACTTTTCGACAAAAATCACATGTGTGGTCCCCACTTAGTTTAGGTGATCACTTTCCAACTAGGATCAGGAAATATGTTTCAGGAGGCCTCC
>JAXQQM020092322.1:0-10287 GCA_034641835.2 Pinus albicaulis
TGTTAGAGTCAGCCTTTGCAACTTTCCTTCAGTGATATAACATGCTCTTACAAAGTGATTTTAAGGTGACAAGGTCAAATTTTGTCATTTCAATAAGTCTTCAAGCAAAATTTGGTCACTAGGCATTAGGTCTAGGGTTTGTTTTCACGCTTTTCAAAGTTGTCCAAATGTCGGTCCATGTCACCATTCAGCTGAGTGTACCGTCATTCAGAGGGCTGTCATCATCATGTCAGGTTCCAAAGAGTCATTTTACAGCTTTTTCATGCTTCAGTTGTGCCTAGGTAAGGTCCATTTCCCTCTCCTAGGGTTTTGGAGGTAATTTCTCTTGGATGGTCAAATCATTAGAAAAACTTGTATCCTGATGTTCATACACCTTCCCCTATAATTAATGTACCTTATTAAACACTTCCCATCACTGAGATCCCCCAAATTCCTCATTTTTTCACAAACCCTAGTTTCTTGCCACAACTTGGCAATTTTCTAGGCTAGGCCTGTGTTTTGCCCTTTTGGACCCCTTCCCCTCACTCAATCTCTGAGATTCCACTTTCCCCTACTTCCTAACATCTCTCCCTACTTCCAAAAATTTCCCCAAGAATTTAGAAGCCCCTTATCCCCTTCATTTCGCTTCATTTCGACAAAATCCCTTGTTTCACACATCGGGATAAGTTTCACTCAAATGATGTTTCAGAGCAATAAAAGATGAATTTTGGAAAACTGAGAAAATTTTTTGTACACAAAATGCCAAGGAAGAAAAACCTCCTTCACTTTTTACACAGGTATAATGGTTTTGGAGAAATGTCAAGAATACCGTTGCCTCAGGAGAATTGATGCACCTGCAGGAAGTAGTGTTGGGAGATTTGATTTTTGATAGGGTAAATGAACTCCAAATTGAAAAATTATACTTGTTTTGGAAAGTAGACTCCAAGATATTTCCAACGAGCTATCACACGCCCAATTTTGACACTGGGAAGGCCTCCAAAAGCCTCTTACAAAATGCACTATGTAGCGCGCTACGCATAGAAAAGTGAGCGCTACGCATTGGGCCTAAACTCAACATTTTTGTCATTTCTTTACCAAAAATCAAATTGACTCAGTCCCCTTTGTTCTAAATAAGTTTATGTGTGTTTTAATTTCTATTTTTCAAGGTTTGGTGTAGTTTGAAAATCGTATATGAGAGTTGAATGTCAAAAACCAACTCTATCTTGTTGAAGAAATGCCTCTCCATGGTTTTTGAATTGGTGTTTTAAAACAGTTTTGATGTCACTTCCCACCTTGTTTTTCCATCTCCCATGATCTCATTATTATAGTCTATTTTCCTAATCCCCTTACATCCTAAGTGACTTATTCCTAAACCCCTTTTTCCTATCCCCAAGTCACTTCATTCCCTATCATTCCCATTTCCCCATCTCATTTGTAAAGTCCTCAAACCCCAAGTTCCCAAACAATAAAGTGAGTGTCCTTGCACTTTAAATCTCACTTGAGTACAGTCCATTGTTCCCATTGCCTTATTTCTCACACTCCCTTCCTACTTAGCATATTTTGGCATTGAGACCAAGACACTAAACTCTTCATATTCACCTCGGGCAACATAGACGAAGAAGGCATTGAGGAGGCGTGAAAAGGCATAATCTTGGCCGAAACTTCTTTCAATGAGCATGATACTTGATGATGTACCCTCAGTCCAAATTTCAGAAAATTTGGAGAAAATTTTGTCAATTGTGATTTTTTATGCCTTAACACAGATTTTTCAGCCCAACGCGTAGCGCGTCGACGCACTCGCTTATGATTGGGACACTTGCTGGAGGAAAAATTTATATTTTTGGATTTTTCATGGTAATTTATGCATGCTCCAGTTGGACCAAAGCATTTCATCAAGTTCTGGATGATCAAAAGGGAAAAAAACACCATGAAAATCACCTTTCTGCCACCTTTTGCACCAGCAGGAAGTACTTCTGGGAGAATGAAGTTTTGGAAGGGAAAATGAGCTCCAAATTGAACAATTCCACTTGGGGTGGATAGCCAACATCTAGGGCTTTCCAAAGAGCTATAATGAGCTCAATTTTGACTCCGGGAAGTGCCCCAAAAGCAGGCTGAAAGGCGCGCTACGCATAGAGATTTTTGGTCCATTTTTCATCTTCCAGCTCAGGATTTCGGCCAGTTGGACCAGTTTTGCTTGTGGGTGTAATTTTTGAGTTATCTTGATGTAATTTTATGGTTTTCATGTAACTTGGACTTAATTTTACCTATTCTAAATGATTCACTCCTAAAAAAGTAAAAATCAAGTGAAAGAATCAGTTTCCTTCCTTTTAGAGGCAAGTTGTTTGGCTGCCTATATTCTAGCTCCTTATTTAGAATTAGTTGAAACTGCTTCTAGAAGGAGGAATTCGACCATTAGAGGCATGGAAAGGGGTTAGGATGGTATATATGATGTAATTTCTCAATCATTTTCAGAGGTTGGACAGGTTGGACTCTTGGGAAAACTTTGGCACACTATTGTACATATTTTTCATATTTTGGCTAAGGAAAGATCAGAGGTTTTGCAGCACCTGTTGGGATTCTTGTGGCTTTCAGTTCTTGATGGTGTTTTCTCTCAGTTTATTGTAATTTATTTCATGTTTAATGTATGCCATTCTCTTCTTATGCTTCTGAAACTAAATGAATGAGTAAATGAGGTTGAATCCATTGATTTCAGTGCTCTGCCTTTGAATTTGTTTAGTTTTACATGTTTTCGCCTGTTTGGAGAGGATTCCTGTTCTCCCTTGCCCTCTTTAGCTCCTTGTCGTTCTGATCTATCCATACATCTGATAAAAAGCATCAAGACTACTTCCTACCTTGCCCCAACTCGAATTCTTCAAAGATCTGGCCTTATCCCCGGACACAAAATTGTTTTTCCCATTTTTTCAACAAAAACCCAAAAAATCAAAATCAAACTTTCTTATCTCTTTACTAGCCTAAAATCAGTACCAATTATAAGTCATCTCGCACCCTATTTCTCAATTTATCGAGATAGACCCGGAGAGAGCCCTCTCCTGTCCTCGTAGGGCTAGCTACGAGGCTGAGCGTGGTTTGATGTAGCCTTGAGTTTTACCTTATTTTAGCCTAAGGTAGATTTGAGCGCTAACATAGTGGCGACCATACTGGGGAAGAAAATGGTTTTCTTGTGGGTGTTATTTGTTCTATAAGCTACAGACGGAGTCTGAAGTCACGCCAGGTAGCCTTCGAACTGCTCTTTCTCTGCGAGTGCATAGTAGATAAACGTTGCTTCAGTCGATCTCCGGTCTAGCTTGTAATCGTAACACTTAACTTATAAATTGCCCCAGTACATGTATCAAGTTCAGATCTGATGGTTGATGGTGAACAACGATCAGACACCGTAAGGCTGAAATCTTTCACCTGGCGATTTCATTCACTGAACAATCCAGAAATCGATGCTTCATGGTGATTTCACTGCAGGGAGATCAGTAGCTTCAAGATTGTCAAGATGGACCGGATTGCAAGAAGATACGCTCCCATGAGCCGAGATCACATCCCAGGTTTTCCGAATAAGATGCCCAAGGTACATTTTTCAAGGAATCTGCCTACGTTTAACGATGATGGTAAGAAGGATGCTGCTTTACATCTGGTTAGATTTCACATCCATATTCGCAAGTTGAAGGTGGATTTTCCTGAAGATTGCTTGATGAAGATATTCCTGGCCACTTTGGAAGGTGAAGCCCAATCTTGGTATGAAAATTTGCCGCTGGCCTGTATTTATTGTTTAAAGGATTTTCATGCCTTGTTCATTGAAAGATATCAAATATCTTATCCATCATTAAATTTAGTTCATGACTGTTGCAAACATGCTTCTACTTTTATTGAAAGCCTTGAGAAATATTATGAAGATGATAATTTCATGGATGATGAGATCATGGAAGCATTGTACGAGAATCCATTTCAGCAACATGAAGAGAACCTAGAGGATACCCATCAAGATGCTCAAGAAATTTCGCAGCAGAATCAAGATTTTAGTGCGGTGGAAGATGAAGGAATTTTGAATCTTGACAGTCAATAGGAATTACATGAAATGGATCAGCAGTATGAGGAGAATCAGTACACTCCTTCACTTGAAATCAATGAAGACATTTACTGTTTGAGCCGAAGAAAACAAAGGGCATTATCTCCTCTGTCTAAAGATGAGATAGATCAGCTATTGAAAGGTCATGTTCCAGCTCAAGTTAACACAGATCTGCAGTGTGCACATGGTCAAGAGGGTGATGGTGAAACTTCTTCCTTTTCTGAAAAGGAGGAAAACCCTGTAAGCAGCCTTATAGATCAGCAGGTTGAAGATTTCTATATGGCTGAAAATGATGAAAGAGAAGAGCTTGTTTCAGATCTGTTCATGAAGAAGACAACATGCAAGTAAGTCCAGTGCTAATTTCTGAATGTGATAATGTCAGGACATCTACTTCAGTTTCAGATTCAGATCGTGATGACCAAGAATACCTTGTGTTGAATCCCATCAAGGAGAATTCTACTATTGAAGTCATCTGGAAAGAAGAAAACAGAGGTATGGATCCAAATGTTCTTAGTTCATTAGAACACAGCCTGCATAAGGAGGTAATTCAGTTAGTTCATGAAAAACAAGATGAGATATTCATTCAAGTAAGTGAAACAGTTCCTTTGGATGAATTTATGGTAGATGATAAAAATGTCATGTTTGAGCTTCAAGAATCATTGGAAGTTTCTTTTCTCATGATTGATGACTGTAATGAAAATCCGGCTGTCCTATCATATGAAGATGACCTACCGTATTTTTAGACTAAAGAAGATCAGACCATTTAGGATTTCCATTCAGATTCTTCTTCATATGTTTCATGTGTTGAAATGTTTTTACAAGAGGAGATCTGCTCATCTACCTGTTCAGAGTTTTTTGAATCCCAGGGACATATTTTTACTGAAGTACATGATGAAGAAATATCAGAAGTAGGTGAAAAGGACACCATGTTCTTTCAGCAGGAGGTAAATCTTCATGTTTTTCATGATACATTGGAAAAATTGTTACAGTCAGCAGTAAAGGTGAGTATTGCAGTATTCAGTGATGAAGGAGATCATGGTCAATTATGTTTTTGGATGCCCAGTTACCAGTATCTATTGTTGACCAGGAGATCTGATCAGAAGAATCAGTCAAGAAGCCATCTGCTTGACTGGTTACATTGGAAAGCCAATTATACATGATTTTACATATTTCATTAGTATGCAGGTGGTTGTCATCATGATTCCAAATCTTGATGGACTGCTGCCTTTTTTCCAAAAGCTTTGTAAATTCTTGTTTTAATTCAGTCATGAGTCATTTGTGTTTGGTCTGTTGAGTCAGTTTTTTCAAGTTATTTCAGTTTGTCATCGAGTCGGTTTGAGTCAAGTTTTAATCGAGTTTCAGTCAAATTTCAGTCAGTTTTCAGTCAAGTTTTTAGTCAATAAATGTGTCAAAGGTTTTTTGTTATCCGTTCAAATAATGACTCCATCGCCCAATGGATAAGGCACTGGTCTGCTCTCCCAAAGATCTGCCGTTCTTGGCACCTCCAAGGAGCTACCATCCCCATTGGAGCCAATGTTAGAGTCAGCCTTTGCAGGTTTCCTTCAGTGATCAAACATGCTCTTACAAAGTGATTTTAAGGTGTCAAGGTCAAATTTTGTCATTTCAATAAGTCTTCAAGCAAAATTTGGTCACTAGGCATTAGGTCTAGGGTTTGTTTTCACGCTTTTCAAAGTTGTCCAAATGTCGGTCCATGTAACCATTCAGCTGATTTTACCATAATTCATAGGGCTGTCATCATCATGTCAGTTTCCAAAGAGTCATTTTACAGCTTGTTCATGCTTCAGTTGTGCCTAGGTAAGGTCCATTTCCCTCTCCTAGGGTTTTGGAGGTAATTTCTCTTGGATGGTCAAATCATTAGAAAAAATTGTATCCTGATGTTCATACACCTTACCCTATCATTAATGTACCTTATTAAGCACTTCCCATCACTGATATCCCCCAAATTCCTCATTTTTGCACAAACCCTAGTTTCTTGCCACAACTTGGCAATTTTCTAGGCTAGGCCTGTGTTTTTCCCTTTTGGACCACTTCCCCTCACTCAATCTTTGATATTCCACTTTCCCCTACTTCCTAACATCCCTCCCTACTTCCCAAAATTTTCCCAAGAATTTAGAAGCCCCTTATCCCCTTCATTTCGCTTCATTTCGACAAAATCCCTTGTTTCACACATCTGGATAAGTTTCACTCAAATGATGTTTCAGAGCAATAAAAGATGAATTTTGGAAAACTTAGAAAGGTTTTTGTACAAAACATGCCAAGGAAGAAAAAAATCCTTCATTTTTTACACAGGTATAATGGTTTTGGAGAAATGTCAAGAATACCGTTGCCTTAGGAGAATTGATGCACCTGCAGAAAGTAGTGTTGGGAGATTTGATTTTTGATAGGGTAAATGAACTCCAAATTTCACAATTTCACTTGGTTTGGAAAGTAGACTCCAATATCTTTCCAACGAGCTATCACACACCCAATTTGGACACCGGGAAGGCCTCCAAAAGCCTCCTGCAAAATGCATTATGTAGCGCGCTACGCATAGAAAAGTGCGCGCTACGCATTGGGCCAGAACTCAACATTTTTGTCATTTCTTTACCAAAAATCAAATTGACTCCGTCCCCTTTGTTCCAAATAAGTTTATGTGTGTTTTAATTTCTATTTTTCAAGGTTTGGTGTAGTTTGAAAATCGTATATGAGAGTTGAATGTCAAAAACCAACTCTATCTTGTTGAAGAAATGCCTCTCCATGGTTTTTGAATTGGTGTTTTAAAATAGTTTTGGTGTCACTTCCCACCTTGTTTTTCCATATTCCATGATCTCATTATTATATTCTATTTTCCTAATCCCCTTACATCCTAAGTGACTTATTCCTAAACCCCTTTTTTCTATCCCCAAGTCACTTCATTCCCTATCATTCCCATTTCCCCATCTCATTTGTAAAGTCCTCAAACCCCAAGTTCCCAAACAATAAAGTGAGTGTCCTTGCACTTTAAATCTCACTTGAGTACAGTCCATTGTTCCCATTGCCTTATTTCCCACACTCCCTTCCTACTTAGCATATTTTGGCATTGAGACCAAGACACTAAACTCTTCATATTCACCTCGGGCAACATAGACGAAGAAGGCATTGAGGAGGCGTGAAAAGGCATAATCTTGGCCGAAAATTATTTCAATGAGCATGATACTTGGTGATGTACCCTCAGTCCGAATTTCAGAAAATTTGGAGAAAAGTTTGTCAATTGTGATTTTTTATGCCTTAACATAGATTTTTCAGCCCAATGCGTAGCGCATTGACGCGCTCGCTTATGATTGGGACACTTGCTGGAGGAAAAATTTATATTTTTGGATTTTTCATGGTAATTTATGCATGCTCCAGTTGGACCAAAGGATTTCATCAAGTTCTGGATGATCAAAAGGGCAAAAAACACCATGAAAATCACCTTTCTGCCACCTTTTGCACCAGCAGGAAGTACTTCTGGGAGAATGAAGTTTTGGAGGGGAAAATGAGCTCCAAATTGAAAAATTCCACTTGGGTTGGATAGAAAACATCTAGGGCTTTCCAACGAGCTATCATGAGCTCAATTGGGACTCCAGGAAGTTCCCCAAAAGCAGGCTGAAAGGTGCACTATGCATAGAGCTCAGGCGCGCTACGCATAGAGATTTTTGGTCCATTTTTCATCTTCCAGCTCAGGATTTCGTCCAGTTGGACCAGTTTTTCTTGTGGGTGTAATTTTTGAGTTATATTGATGTAATTTTATGGTTGGCATGTAACTTGGACTTAATTTTACCTATTCTAAATGATTCACTCCTAAAAAAGTAAAAATCAAGTGAAAGAATCAGTTTCCTTCCTTTTAGAGGCAAGTTGTTTGGCTGCCTATATTCTAGCTCCTTGTTTAGAATTAGTTGAAATTGCTCCTAGAAGGAGGAATTCGACCCCTAGAGGCATGGAAAGGGGTTAGGATGGTATATATGATGTAATTTCTCAATCATTTTGAGAGGTTGGAGAGTTTGGACTCTTGGGAAAACTTTGGCACACTATTGTACATATTTTTCATATTTTGGCTAAGGAAAGATCAGAGGTTTTGCAGCACCTGTTGGGATTCTTGTGGCTTTCAGTTCTTGATGGTGTTTTCTCTTATTTTATTGTAAGTTCTTTAATGTTTAATGTATGCCATTCCCTTCTTATGCTTTTGAAACTAAATGAATGAGTAAATGAGGTTGAATCCATTGTTTCCAGTGCTCTGCCTTTAAATTTGTTTAGTTTTACATGTTTTCGCCTGTTTGGAGAGGATCCATGTTCTCCCTTGCCCTCTTCAGCTCCTTGTCATTCTGATCCATCCATATACTCGATCAAAAGCATCAAGACTATTGCCTACCTCGCCCCAACTCGAATTCTGCAAAGATCTGGCCTTATCCCCGGACCCAAAATTGTTTTTCCCATTTTTTCAACAAAAACCCAAAAAATCAAAATCAAACTTTCTTATCTCTTTACTAGCCTAAAATCAGTACCAATTATAAGTCATCTCGTACCCTATTGCTCAATTTATCGAGATAGACCCGGAGAGAGCCCTCTCCTGTCCTCGTAGGGCTAGCTACGAGGTTGAGCGTGGTTTGATGTAGCCTTGAGTTTTACCTTATTTCAGCCTAAGGTAGATTTGAGCGCTAACAGGTTCTAAAGATTTTTTTTGTTCATGGGACTCTGATTCTCCTTGGGCCCTAACATCCCAAGAGCCTTAGATCCTGATGGCAGGGTACCCTGCTAAACCCACAATCTTCTCAAATGCAACTTCTCTTTTGCAATTCCGAAGTGGTCCTCAATTTCAAAATCTGGGCAACCTTAAATAATCTAGGCGGAAGCTTCTATATCTCAAATCTGAGATTTGAGATATTAGAATAAAATTATTATGGTTTTCAAACCACACATCTCACCCAGAACTATAATCTCTCATGTGGAAGTTTCTTTAAATCTCATATCACTATGGTTATAAACCATGTATTAAACTATCTCAAGAATATGTGAATCAATATTCCCACTCTGATTTAAAACCATATTAATAAATCCTCTCCACTTAAATCGAATAACATTTGATTTTGCTTTAAAACTTGATATTGGATTAAAACCCAAACAAATCTTCAACTTCACTTCAATAGGAGTTCGAATCAACATTTGAAATTTATAATAAAAACCCCATGCCTACCAATCCTTCGCATGGAAATGCATTTATATCCACGCATTTGTCCTTGGTTAGAAATCATCAAAGATATGAATACAACCTTTGGGAAATATATTTATCAAACAAAATTGCATTCACAAATCTGAATATCAAAATAATATTTGTTTCATAATCAAAGTTCAACTTTGATTAAAACCTCAAAGTGCTAACACATAGTCGGACCCACAACAACTTAACTTACCATTCTCCATCCATCGAACGAATGATAGATTGTCGCGTTCCATTCAATAATCCAACGGTGGTCTCGTTTCAACACACCAAATTCAACTTTGATTAAAACCTCAAAGTGATAACACATAGTCAGACCCACAAAAACTTAACTTACCATTCTCCATCCATCGAATGGCTGATAGATTGTCGCGTTCCATTCAATAATCCAACGGTGGTCTCGTTTCAATGCACCATTCATTACCCATCCATACAATCGACTTCATTCACACCATCGCACTCAAACTTCAGTGATCCAACGAATATCGCATTACTGAGATAAATGTGGTTTAATTCTCAAAACTTATGCAAAATAGGTGGTAATCTAAAACCATTGATTTCCATGTGTTGAATAATGAATTATATCGAATTTGATTTAGAAAATATGCTTACCATTTTTTAGGAATGCGAGACCACTGGTATTGGATCTTCGAAACTGCTTCAACGTTTCTTCGAACTCACAGTTCCTCTTACTGGATCCGCTACGCCTTTATTTAAGGTTCCTTCCCTTGATTTAAACTCGGCTACATTACTTAATTTATGCTCCTTATCTTCGCTCAATAGACCATCACTCGTTTATTGAAGATCCGCTTCACCATTTGCACTATTTAAATTGCTCTGGTTCCACTTTAACTCATCGGCTCACCATTAATCTGTTCACGATTTCACTGGTTGCTCACAAGTCCGCCTTAATTCTTTAACACAGAATTTCCGCTATTCACTAACTTGTGATTTCCATCCCAATTCTTCAACGCTGATCTTTAACATGAAGGTGCTTCAT
>JAXQQM020057756.1:0-10303 GCA_034641835.2 Pinus albicaulis
CCTGTATCGAACGGTAAGGGCCTATGGGCTCACTCAGAAAACTCAGAAATTGGAGGAAGTCGTAGTGTGGGTAATGTAAATAACCCTTCTGCCAAAAATGTGGAGGGAGGATGTTTTTAACGCCTCTGGAGATAGAATTGCAGAATATTTTTATATTGAAATGTCGTTTATTTCCACGAGGACCAAAAATGCGACCAAAATCCTAGTAAAGTTAGAACCCCAGGAATTTTTGTTTGAAAATATGAAATTATATTTTCACGACGACTACAATTTACAATAGTTAGATTATGAATAATGTATGTCCTGATGCAGATTATTCCACAGGATTGGGCACTTGGTCAAAGACAGTCCTTTGGGATATAGAGGAAAAAAGAAGACACAGCTCAACTTTGAAGACGATGGGGGGGGAGTAGTGTGGATTTTAGGAAGTTGCTTATATGTCCAGGGCCTCTTATCATTTGGGTGCACCTATTATAGAGCCAGTGTATGCAAGGATGGATCAGAACTATGTATCAAACTCAATGGAAGTGGAGGAGGACAAGCGATATGATCACGAACCTGAGGATAATGTAATAAATGGTGCAATAAATGGTATTTAACAACCCCCAAATATTTTAGGTAATGGAACATAGATGAAAACATACTATCAAAAGAGGGTTCTCTAAAATATCAGGGCAGATGGAAGATCAATGAACTCAGAAAAGGGACAATACAAACTTACGAGCATGAGCCTTTCCTTGATATGAAATTTTCTACAAAATGTTTTTACTTTCTAGATACCTAGATTGTGTACTAAAATCATTTTTGTGACATATGTATTTTTATATAGAGTAAGATGGTGATACTACTTTCGTCTAGTCTATTAGAGGTTGTTAGTGAAATAACACTTCTACCTCCATTACCCGCTTGCATAAAATATATAAATTCCCACCCGGATATAAAAGTTGCGAACTATGATATAACTATATTTTGATCTTGTGGTCGGCTATATTTTTTTTAAATATTGGTTTTTACTTATTTTTTCTTTATGCTCGATGGATGGAAGAATTCTTTTGGAATGTGCTTATGTAAATTTTTTTATCTTCATAAAGGATTTCAATTTTTCCTGAAAATTAAAAAAAAAATATTTTTATAGAAAATTATATATATATATATATATATATATATATATATATATATATATCTGTGTGTGTGGGAGATGTATAATTATTAATAGAAACAAATTTTATAATTTTGTTAGAAACAAAATATTTGAGTAAAATATACTAACATCAAATATAAATCTATGATGTAGTCTAAAAAACCCACAGAATAACTCAAAGAATCTCTTTCTTATAGTGATGAATCCATTTCCATTATCAAAAATGCAATTCAAACTTTGAATTTCTTTTGACCAGATTTTGGCAAAAAAACTGCCATCCAGACTATTCTATTAAGTCCGTAGACAACTCCTAAATCTATATTCTATTCATGGGTGTTTTTTCACGTGAAGGATGTGGGAAATTTGTATTTCCTTAAATGTTTAATATGTTGTTGACATGTGAAATAGTTAAATAGTTAAATGTGTATACATATAGAGAAATAAAATTTACCTTTTCAAGTGCATTATAATAGATATCATTTTTTTTGGGATGAGATATCATTCATCTTTGGCCATTTCCATGAGAAGTAGTGATGAAGAAGTGAGATTTAAACTAGTGAGCTGAATCACATAGCTTCAATCATCACTTTCGGGGCATGCACCGGATAACCAGGACTTCCTTGGAGGTCACCCATCCCACATCGCCTCCTGGTTAACTGTGGACTTTTCTCCACAATTAGGTCCACTTAGCTTGCTACCCCATTTGCAAAACCTTACCAAGTATTGTGCCTTATAAACCATTCAAATAGAGATCCATATTTTGTTAATGTTATGTTCAATATGAAATTTACACATGGAATATATATATATATATATAAACATTTTACTGTGATTTTATATACTAAAATTTAATTAATTAATTTTTTTTGATAAGATTGTTTAAATTAAAATTTAAACCACTAACTTTTTTACATATAATTCTAAATTATATGTTTAAAACAGAGTTAAATTATTATTTTTTTACAATACATGAATATAAATTTACTATTTCATTTTGTTGATTTTATTCTAATAAAATCAACATTAACATTAATTAAAAAGATCGAGGTAAAAATTACAAGAGAAATAACTTAGTGCTACAATTATGAAAGGTCCTCCGCCCTTGGTCGTTGTTAGCAACTTAGCACGTGCTCTTTTGGAATGCCCCTGTTAGCACTGAAAAAAATCCAAGAATGGTATCCTCTTCAATTCAAAAATCAGACAATCAATCACAGCAACGTGAAACATTGTTACGAAAAGCCCTCGGGAAGATCAACAAATAAATAATTTTTTTTACAAGCAAGATTTCTGTTGTTAACGCTCTGGATCATAGCACTGCCTTATGTTATTATTATTATCATTATGATACAATGATATTAATATAACATACCTAATGATTTGTGATTCTCCTAATAAAAAAGCCTAATATTTCACATATATATAATTGCAATTTCAATGTAGTTTTCTAGAATAATTAATAAATGTAATTTTAATATTTTTCGTATCTTAATATTTGCAGCATTGATGTTTATGTGTATTTGTATGTCAAGCATGCGTTCCTGAGTATGTTTACTGTGTTATTACGATTTATTTCACAATGTGTTAAATTGAAATAGCTGTCTGTTCAGATTCCACAAAAGGAACTCAGTACAAAAGGAAACCAACACACTGCTGAAATAAATTTCAACGCATTTGCAGATATGGAAGTTCATGCAAGTTATTTCTGAGAAACAAGTTTTCCTGCGTTGTTCTATTTGACATACATGTTTCTTTCTTTCTTTCTTTGGTTCATCGTTCAATGTTTGTTTCTTTTATAAATTTTATTAGAAGATTTAACACATTCGATTTGATAAGCAGGCTTTGATTTGATAGAGAAGTTAGATTTGATTTGAGGAATTTTGGTAGTTTGAGCTGAACTGGAATCAAGAGACACAACTGAGATCGATTCTTTCCTTAATAATTGGGGATTCATTTCCAAGAGTGTGAAAGTCACTGGTTTCAAGTTTGTAAATTCTAATAGTTTCTGAAATCAACTAACTTAAAGGTATTTCTAGAAATATAAAAATAATCTATTTTTTAGTTTGCTTTGTTTTTTTTAATTTATTCTTGTGAATTTATCTCATCATTCTTAGCCTTATGACTATTTTATCATCTAGCTTCACACTGGAATAATTATGATCTTGGTTGGATTTTCAAATCAATTCACATCATGCTTTATATTGTTGTTTTTATATTTCTGCAATTATATGTACATACATTCTATTTATATAATTTTTTAAATTTTTTTTTTATTATTATTATTGATATGCATAGAAATATAATATAATTTATCTAAAACACTTGTATATTATTATGTTTCTTAAAATTAAATTTATAGATTAATGTAAACTTTTACCAAATATGATGTACACGAGACTTTAGCTAGAGTTATTTTCCAATTAAAATCTCAATGTTAATTATATATATATGCTAGTTTTAGTGAATGTTCCGAAAACCTATCCAATAGATATGTTAAATTAGTTCATAGAATTCTATTCTATAAGGGCATCAATTCAAGGAAGGCCTAAACTTTATTCAGAAAATTCCTTTCCTCTTAAATTTTGGTAGTTGATAAAATGACGTAAATCTTTAAAAAAGGGTTTTTAATTATTCGAAAGTGCTTCTGACAACTTTCTCCGCTTCCTACAATTTTTTTTTAGTGTTTTTTGGGAAAATATGGTTAAAAAGAAATAAAAAATTTAACTAGTTTGAGTGTTTGAATTGCAATCTTTCTATGCTTCTAACAATTTTTTTAGTGTTTTTTGCGAAAATATGGTTTAAAAGAAATAAAAAAATTAACTATTTCGAATATTTGAATTGCAATTTTTATAATGGAAATAAATTCAGCATAAAAACCTTTATGACACCTAAAACACTGAAATTCAATTACTATAACCTAAATTTTCAAAAACCAACTTCTAAATTATGTAGTTTTTTTAGACTACTGCATTTCTGAGAATTCGTTTTCAAGCTCTGCAAAGTATAAAATGCACCATCGTCATTTTCCAACAGATAAAAGTTGGACCTAAATTAATGTAATCGAGGAACCATTTTTTTGAAATCCTAACCTTTTTCTCAACGCACTACTAAAAAAGACATGAGCTAATTAGATGTCAGATGTGAAAGTCACCGCTTTGTAAAGTCCAATGGTAGAAGGCTCTTTATTTGATCTTTGAATTTCCATCCGAGTATGGATTATTGGATGCCCATAAAGGTGTTCAGAACTCCGTCGGAGATGTTAAACGTTTTCAAGCTAAACATACATTTAAATATATTTATTACACGTCAACATCTTCCTCGTATCGAACGGTAAGGGCCTATGGGCTCACTCAGAAAACTAAAAATGTTATTATGTTATATTAGCAGGTGTACTTTAAACGCCTATTTTAATATATAAATCACAAAACCGAAAATGATAATATCACCCAATCATCAGTCGGCGCGACTGTTCTGTGTGTGCAATTCCATAAAATATTTTTTTGTTGAAAGATATTTTGTAGAGAGCCACACTTCAATTTTTCATGAATATTCTCAGTAATTAATTAATGATATAGTATACTCTATATAAAACCATTGGACCTGCATGAGGATAAAAGATTAGCAAGCGTGCTTCATACATAACATTACAGTTCATCATACTTGTTAATCATGCAGCGTATTCTTATTGTAAATATTTAAAAATGAAGGATATGTGCACCCAATAATGCCGATCAGAAGGTTGAAATGCACACGACTATTTTTCAATGATACGTTCCGGCCGTATGTCTAAGAATTAAAGAAACAATGTTCCACGTACTCGTAGTTAGTATGTCTTAACATAATTGTTCTCAACTCTGTTTGAGATAATGTTTTATTTATGATGTATACTAAAGTTTAGAGATTGGTTTGGTTTGTTGGAGAATGTTGATCGATTCTCTCGAACCTCTCTCTCTAATATTAGAATTAGTTGGATCTGAGTTCAACTATATATACGTATGTAATCTCTATTGATTGATCTGCAGTGATATAATCTATTATCTTGTGTGTATCTTTGCTCTCATAAATTTCTATTATAGTATGAGAGCCACTATGTGAGAGCAATGATTGTAAAAGCTTTTTTTCTATATTTTATTTTTATTTTGTGTGTGATTAGCAGCATTAGCAGGACATGCAAAAGTTCAGGTGGACAACCCACAGCACGCAGGTGTGGTGAATGGTGGCAAAGACAAAACGGGAGCAGCGTTAGTTGAAACTTTGAGTGGCAACGTTAGTCAAAGGAGAAACGCAGTGCCAGGGGCAGCGTTAGCCATAATAGAACATTGTGTGCACAGAGTCTAGTCAGCCAGTGGAGCACACAGTGAGCGACAACAACCTGTATCTCAAGTCTGAAAATCGACAGATCTGAAGAAACTGCTGTGCGTGGAGAATCTGGATTCACTGAGAGATTAAAAAATTTATATAAAAATTCATATTCATTCTAAGGCAGAATTTTTTTCGATATACTGCGTTATCATTCTCCGTGACCTGCTATGTGAGCTCGTGAATCCCAAGGACAGAATTGAGTTTCTGCCAATTGCTTCACAGATGCAGGACGTGTATTTCCAGTGCTCCAGGGCCACGTTCCCGTCGCTGCTCAGCAGAAATGCTGGAGTTCGGTTACTCTGAGTTCGGTCGTGGCAATTTTCCCTTCGTCGTCGTGTCACAACATTGCTGACCATTGCCATCTATCCGTTCTGTATGCATAAAGCATTTAGGGCCTACGTTGATTTCCTTGCGCAAATTTGCTATACCAAAGATATGATTCCTTCAGGCGGATACCCAATTCCTATGAAAACAAGGGTCATAGTCAACGTGTGGGTGATTGGCAGAGGTTGGGGTGTGTGGGGAGAGGACGCTTTGGCATTCAAGCCAAAGAGGTTTATGGAGGTGAATGGCGGCTACAAATCGGTGTTTGAAGTTTATATGTAGAATTGTGGATTTGTGGGTTTATTGGTGAGAGTAGTGTCTTGTTGATTTGTAAAATGTTATAATAAAGAACCAATTATTGAATAGATTCACACAATTTAAAATAGTGGTTTTCGAGGTTTTTCGGTGCCAAGAGAATGTATCACTAATTTGATTGTGAGAATCTGTTATATGTTGTAGACTCTTGTTGTACTTCGGTGCTCCAAGATCGACAATTACAGGTTACCTTTACCTTGTGAGTTTGTAAGTGTGTAAAGGTCACTTTGTAGGATTGATCGTTGATCATATTCTGTATCTAGAATATTTTCCTATATGACTGTTGAAATTTATTCTTCGGGGTTATTTCAGAGATGGAAATATTTCCATAGGGTAGTTCAGTGTCGAGAATCTTCTTCGGGGGTGTCGAGAATCAGAAGCAGGTGTACTTTAAATGGGTTGAAAGGTAAGCTCAAAGATGTGGAGAAAGAAAGAACGGAGTCCAGAAGACTGTAGAGTGGGTAGAGTTGCTGATGAAGACCAGCAGATAAAGACAAATACAAATTTTGTAATTATGATTTCAGTATTGTAAGTTTTTTGTAATGTAGGAATTAAGGGGGGTGTTTGAGATAATGCCTCATTTATGATGCATACTAAAGTTTAGAGATTGGTTTGGTTCGTTGGAAGATGTTGAGAGATTCTCTCAACCTCTCTCTCTAAGATTAGAATTAGTTGGATCTGAGCTCAACTATATATATGGATGTAATCTCTATTGATTGATGTGCAGTAATATAATCTATTATCTTGTGTGTATCTCTGCTCTCATAAATTTCTATTAGTCTCAATAATCGTCCAAAGGTCTTTCACATTTCGCCATTAGATTGCCGTTCCCATTTCATTAGAGGACATAACAAATAAAATGTAGGTATGGTGATACATGTTGGAAATATTGAATGAAACTAATAATAGAGAGTGATGATTCCCCAAAATACAGAGAATGCAAAAATAGTGTGGAAATTAACAGTCAAACATACATACATCGTAAAACACAAGAGCTGAATGAATTTATTTTTTCTATTGCATCACAATAAACTTATGGAAATTACATAAGTTATACAAAATGGCCGAACCTTGAAAACCTAATGCTATCGATGCAGAACGAACATTCAACAACCAAATGTTCTTCTACTGTCAAAAGACCCATTTATACATTTAAACGACACGTAGACCATATTTCAATTTATACACGAAACAACGTACAAACACGTTCAAAACACAAAACTAGTGCAACTGAAATCTTATTTGTTCTGGTTGCAAAAACACATCGCATCCGCGCCCTTATCGCATTTCGGCGATATTAAACTTTAACTCGTGGCACTTTACGGGAATCTTAAAACATATGTGATTGCCATGTGTGATGGCACGATCACATAGTATCGTAGAAAAAATAACTTGCGGGAAGAAGAAGGTAAAATTAAAATGTTGTGATTGCAATGTGCGGTAGCACTGTCGCATTGCAATGCAAATAACAGAGCTTGCGAAGAGGCGGAAAGGTAAAGTGTAAAACTTGCAAAATGCGCTCTGCAGTGCGGCTTAAAAGCGGTAAGTGTGATATACGAAAAACAAAAGGATATGCAGAAATACAAAGGATTGCGATGGTTTGCAAATGCGGTAAAGGTTGGTGGGTCTCGCTAGATCGCATTAGCGGGGATTTAACATTTGGTAAAGCATTAAGGCCAAACGCTAAGAATTCTGAAGAGTAGGTGGCGAAGCGAAAATCACGGTAAGTGTGAAATCTATAAGACAAAGGAAATGGAGGATTGTAAAGGAATTCAAGTGTTTGCAATGTGTGGTGGATGTAAGTGGGTCCCATTGATATCACATCGGCGGAAACATAACATTCTGAAAGGCTTAAGGTTTAAAAGTTAAAAGTTGCAGGCTACGCTTGTGGGAAAAAAAGGTAAGTAATGCGGTGGTTGAAGAAACAAACGTAGAGGATGGCTATGGGTACTTTGTTCTGATATTTTGTGTGAAATACCTCCAATTTGAAAACTGAGGCTTGTCCTTCTTTGCTATAAAATTAATGAAGTGTGGACTGTTGCCACTGTCTCATTCATGGAAGTGGTTGGGAGTTAATTCCAACACTCCCCCTTAATCACAACTGCCGCCATCAGTCATTCCCAGACATTGTCTGAGATAAGAAAAACTCTTATGTCCCAATGTCTTTGTGAGGATATCAGCAAACTGTTCCTCTATCCTGTAATACTGCAAAACAATCTCACCATTTTTAACCAATTCTCTTGTAAAATGATATTTTTCATCCATGTCCTTTGTTCTATTATGGAAAACATAATTATTTGATAATGCAATCGCTGAGCTATTATCACAATAAATTTTGGTTCATTTGTCTTGCTCATGACACAAAGCTCTCAGCATCCTTCTCATCCATACTGCTTGACACGTTGCTGTTGTTGCTACCACAAATTAAGTTTCTGCTATTGATAATGAAACTATTGGTTGCTTCTTTGAAGCCAAAGAAATGGCTCCCGATCCCAAATGAAACACATATCCAGATGTGCTCTTTCTATCATCTACATTTCCAGCGCAATCACTATCACTGTAACCAATCAACTTAAAATTACCAGTTAAGGAGTATAGAACACCATACTCCTTTGTTCCATTCACATACCTCAATATTCTCTCGGCTTGTTTCCAATGTGTCTCATTTGGTGTCTCCATGAATCTGGAAATTAAACTTACAACATACATAATATGAGGCCTAGTTGCAGTCAAATACATTAGATTGCCAACTATGCTCTCTTACAGTATCAAATCGACATTCTTGCTACAATATTCTTTGCTTAACTTCAACCCCATGACAGTTGGAGTTGATGCTACTTTTTTGTTCTGCATGTTAAACCTCTTTAAAAATTCTGCAACATACTTTTCTTGGGAAATAAAAATTCCCTTTTCATTTCGATTTACTTATATTCCCAAAAAATTTCTCAATAAACCCCAAGTTAGTCATTTCAAATTCACTCTTCATGACTGCTTTAAAATCAACAATGAGAGAAACTTCATTTCCTGTGAAAATTAAATCATCTACATATAAAACAAAAATAAGGATTTTATCGTTATTTTCTTTTATGTAGAGTGTTGGTTCACCATCACATTTGTCAAACCCATTATCCATCAACGAAGCATCAGTCATGTTGTACCATGCTCTTGGTGCTTACTCCAGCCCATAAAGAGCTTTCTTCAACTTGCACACTTTTTTCTCTTGGCCTTCTAACTCATATCCACGAGGTTGTTCAAAATATGCCTCCTTTTTCAACACTCCATTCTAGAACACTGATTTTACATCCATTTGAAAGACTTTCCAGTTTTTTTGTGTTGCAATGGACAACCTTGTCCTCATTGTCTCCATCTTTGCAATTGGTGCAAAGGTTTCTTCATAATCTCTTCCTTCCTCATTGTCTCCATCCTTACAACTGGTGCAAAGGTTTATTCATAATCTCTTCCTTGCTATTGCTTGTAGCCTTTCACAACAAGTATTGCTTTATTCCTTTCTATCTTACCTTCAACATTGCTTTTGGTCTTATAGACCCATTTCAGTCCAATGACTTATTTACCTTGTTGGAGGTCCACTAACTCTCATGTATCATTTTTTTCTATTGCTCCAACCTCTTCATTCATTGCGTCAATCCAATTTTATTCTTTTACTGCATTTTTAAAATGCATTGGGTCATCAACATGACAAAACAAAGCAAATAAATAATTCAGACCAGTATTATTATTAACTTCTTCTTGGTCATAAATTTCAGTCAAATTTCTGAATCTTTATCTTCCTGATGTGTTTGGATTTTTACTTGAACTCTAGGGAGTTGCAGATCCCTGTCATGTGCTTGGAGAAGCACTTCCTTCATTTTGGACTGCCGCTCTATTGCTTGGTTGTGCTGTGCTCTACTGAGCTTGTGTAGGTGGAGGAGGAGCCACCATGGAGGAATTATTTTCTGCAATCAATTTCTCTTGCTCTTCATTAGACATACATGTATTCACACTCAAATTCTTCTCTAAACTTCCATCCCAAGCTTCTTCTTCAATGAACTGCACATCTCTGTTGATTATTACCTTCTTGGTTGATGGATTATATATTTTGTAGCCCTTGGATTCATCACTGTATCTAACAAAGATACAATTCTCCCCCTTGCTTTCCAACTTCTT
>JAXQQM020071931.1:0-87927 GCA_034641835.2 Pinus albicaulis
TGATAATAGATATCACAATAAACCTACAACAAAACATAGCATGAATATGAAATGCATAAATGAAAGAACTGGAAAGTGAAATAAGCTACAATATCATGAACATAAGGGTGGCCTGCAAGTGAAAATGAGAGTACTTGAAAATGCAGAACAAATATTTTGAATTAGGATATGGAACTCTTCATTTGAACTCAGGTAATGAACTACAATTTTGGATAAAAACAAAAGTGTGTACATGAACTTCAAATTCTCCAAAGAGTACAATGTAATTCTACCCATCTTATATCCAGTGAGGGGATTTTATAATGTTTCAAATAGCTTAAAAAACTATGGAAAGTGGGCTACAAATAATAGAAGAAATATTGAAAATCCATTGTTCTATAAAAATTCAATCTTTGTCTCTTTGTTGGCACATAGATAATCCATTGTATCATCATCATTAAAATTGTATTGCTTTAATATGGCCATGGAATATTATCTTCCTACCACAAATTTTCTAGAACATATATCATTCTAACTTCTATACATGGCACTGCGATGAATGACATATTAGTAAACTATTTTCTCACACAATATACAAAATAGGGCTCCGAAGAATGAGTAAAATCTCCCAAATTTGAAACAATTGAGAAAATCTCAAGCATAAAGCCTATTTGGGCTCATATTAAATAAAACCCTTGTTATTTTTTTTCCTGGATTTGTTTTCATTTGCTCAGAAATTGCATCCCAATTTGAATGGTAAAAACTTCTATGTTTTTTCTTTGATCTCTTTTTGGAGGTTCACATGTGCGATTTTGGTGAGATTTTACTAATAAAAATCCATATTGGAACCTTTAGAAACAAATTTCATGTGTAAAAATTCTTTTTAGAATGGTGGTAATACCTCAATCACGAAGATAGCTACGAAAACTTGAGCTGAGCTATAGAATTTGAACTCACCAAAATGTCGTTATTAAAACCAAGAAAAATCCTAACTATTTCATTAAAAGTAAAGGAAATAATAATAATAAATCATGTAAACATGTATGCGGGAGTTTGGTGCGTTTATGAATAAATATGATTATGAGTGATGGTAACAGATGAGTGGAATGATATAAAAATGGATGGTTTGATCAACAAAATCATGACAATTTGGAGGCCCAAAATTCCCCCACACTTGAGTTTTTTCATGTCCTCATGCAAAAAAAGAATTGCAACATTTCATAATCCAACCAGTTCGTGGTAATCCTTTATTTTGGCATTTCAACCAAATCCTTGACCAAAGCTCCAAGAGATTGTTGTAGATAATATATATTAGTGAGTTTTTTGTTTCTCTCTTGGTCAATGAACTAATGAATTTTTTCTCCAAAATGCACATCTGGTAGTACAACTCATTGTTTCCACACTTTCTTCTTGTGTCATATGCAAATTTATAGTTGCAAAATTAAAATAAGAGTTATCCATCCTCTTGTTGACAGCATGCGATACTATGTTGCTCATGAATGATATGGAGGTACTTATTAAACCCTTGCACATTATCATATACAACTTGTCTGAAAGGAAAGGGTACCCACAAAGTTGCACATCCAAGTACTTGTCACTTTTATCAAAGCCTTTTCAAATTTATGCTCTTTAAAATATAACTCTTTCAACAAATTGGAAAAAATTTATGAGGTTCTTGTCAATAGTTAATTAAGCCAAATTTGTTCAATGCTTGGTATAATACTATATTCTGAAGAAAACATCAAGACTGTTACTACAACCATAGAATGTTATTTCCACCCTTGTGAAATTCATCTCGTTAGTATGGCTAGAAATGATCATAAATTGCAGCCCATAATACTTGTCTTATTGGCATCCATGCATAAAGAACCATGTATAAATATATTCAAAAGCATCCAAACTTACTTCAATAGTGTTACATAGTCTCTTCAGAAATCACCAAAGAAATTCCAAAGCATTCAAACATAATTCAAGAGTGTTGTCACATAGTCTCTTCAAGAACTCACCAAATAATGAATGATATTCATGTGCAACATGAATGCTGTATGCAATTAGGCTGCTACCTATGAAATTTTAAAAATATGAATTTCACATAATGGAAAATAATATTTTTGAATGCTTGTTGTCAACAAATTAACAAAGAGAACAAATACTCTTCGGAACAATTCCAAGAATGTGTGAACGAGGACTTGTTGTAATCGATTTTCCTTCTTGTATCCTTGTACAAATCATTTCTTAGCTTCCATCAATAATGTGAATATGAGCATTTGTTTATGACACATAATGCAAGTATTTCTCCATGTTTCTTTTGATCATGTACTACAAACATGTACCATGAAGTCAAGTTGTTATATGTATAAAATAATGACTTTTCACAATAACATCTTGTTGATGGACCGTTAAGGAAAAAATCTATATATTATGAATTAATCTCATATGAAGGCCAAAAGGCTAGATAATTCATCATGTTTAAGTCAGTTTACATGGCGGCTAGAAGAGGAATTTAAACAAGAGAGTGGTGAGTGTTTTAAAAGAATAATGTGCTCTTTGTACCATAAAATCTTAGGGAGAAAAATAATTATCGGATGAGGAATGAACCATAACATATAGGATTGGTCATTAAAGTGCATGAAAAAACAAAATGGGAGAGAAATTGGGACTACATGTTTACAATACCTTTCGCATCAAAATTTCCAAATTATTTAACAAATTAAAAAGTTTAAAGTTAGTTTTACCTCAAGTTTATCTTTACTTTCAATTCTGATGTGTTGCAAAATGAAATGGAAGCTTTATGGAGCATGGTACATGCTAGCTGAAGTTAAACATGAAACAATGTATGTTGATATGATCCATTGAAGGAGGATATTTGAACTATTGTCAATTTTTATGATATCCATTGTTGCACAAAAGGCTATGCCACAAACTCATATTAATGCCAAATTGAGTGCTTCAAAAGAGAAACAATGTGTTTTTACATTTTTCACCATAAACACCTTCAAAATGCCATTTTGATGAAGAAAACATGACGTTGTGCAAAAATAACAATTTTTTTCCCAATTTGTTCACAATTATGAAAAGAAAGAATTTTCCTTAAAAACCAACCGAAATTTCCTACAAAATTGCAGTTTTTTGGATTTTTTTCCGCATATTTTATCATACTCTTAGAAAACCTCGCATCTCATAATTTTTTATTTCTACTCCATTTTCTTTTAATCTATGTGGAAAAAAATCTCTGGAATAGGTAGTTACAACAATAAAACAGAGTTCTGTAACAACTTTCCACAACTACAACAACTTCCCATAGCTATTGCAAACTTTCCGCAGTTCTTTCTGTTTGTATTGTGGAAATTGTCTTCTGTAAGTTCGGGTTGTTTATTTGGACTGTGTGCTGATTTTTGAAGTAGAGAACATGAAATATGATGCACGTTGGCTAAAATTAATATAATTTTATTGATTTGGGAGAAAAGGAAATGAATGAAGAAGAGTTCTAGTAGTGCCATACTATTGTTGTTGGATGAAAATTTTTATTGGAACAAAAGATGAACATGTTGCTACAAGAAACATTTAGAACAATAAAATAAACTACTGCAAGTTGTTGTTGATCTTATTAAACCATATAGTCTTCAGAAAAAATACATGGTAAAATTATTACCATGCGAATGAATGAGTCGAAGTCGAGCATGGAAAGAAATCATTGGATTATCGATCAATCATGAAAATCGTTAACCGATGCGATACAACTCACCAATAACATAAATTAGTGCCAAGGTAAGTGAATTCATATTGACAGGGATGAATGAATGTATTGATGTCGAGTCACCTACAAGATTTGAAAATCAAGAGATTTTTGTATTCCCATTGTTTTCAGTGACGAGGTTTTCCATTGTTGTATGCAAGCTTTAAGGCACTCAAAATAATCTCTGATATTGGTCCCAGATAAGGTGTTGATGTTGATGGGACAAGATCCATTGGAAGGTGGGCCTTCAGGAATCCCACATCAGCCAATTCGAGCCTAGAACCAAAAATGATTTGAAGAACCATAATAATTGAATGAATTCATAATTAAATTTCATAGCTTATTGTGAACTTTACTCGCTAATTTTCTAGTTTTCAAGCAAAGCTCATCACCAATTGTGTTAGTGAACTAATTTTCACAATAGGAATTATTTTTTCTTTACTTTATATATATATATATATATCCTAATATACTTGAAAAGCAAAATCCCCTTCAAGTATAGGAATGCTTCCAATGGAACTATGTGTGTTACATGATGATAAAAAAATTCATAAGTAGGTTTGAAATATATGCTTTGATATATGTCAAAATATGAGAAACCAGTTCCTTTGATTGAGATGATGTCAAGAACTGTGGAAGAAGAGAGTGTTGCTCCAGCTCAATTATTTTTTGAAACCAAAGTTGAATATAGATGTGATGCCCTTCATTCATTTTCCCATGTGGATCTTTCTGTATGTCTTCTTCCACCATGCCATTAAGATATTATACTATGGGATGGTCGATCTCTTGGATGCATAAAGTATCTGATGAAAACCATAGTATAAATTCCTCAATCTTTGGGTTCCAATGACTACGCTTCATCAGAAGTGGTCCACGATTCTTTGGTCTTATTTGGATCTTCTTCTTCTTCTGGACGTTATTCCTAAAATGCAACTTGAGAATCATATTTTTTCAATACTATTCGTAACTTAAGATGAATATCATTTATATCAAGAGGTATTTTATTGTTGGGGATCCAAAATGGTTGTGTAGGTAGTTGAGTGGGAATGCAAATTTGGGGTTCTTGTGTAGGTGGTAATGGGAAAGGTTGAATATGATCTAGACTTATGCAAGAATGAAATAAAATAAAAAAATAAACATAAACAGAGATATTCGGCAAGAATAACACCTCATTTCATTAATATCAAATAGTGAAAAATTCTTACAAACAAAATGGAAAACAAACTAGCTTGGGTGATGGTAGCTTATCTCTGAGAAGAGATGTGGTGGCTACATGACTCTAAATTATATTACAATGAGGCTCAAGGGACTTTTTATTATTTAAAAATAAGAGAAAACCCTAAAAAACCAAAACCCTAACCCGAAGAGATGTAACACCAGGAGTTTATGGGCCCCGTTAGGGTTAGTTGGGCAGTCAACTTCTCGGGGTTGTAACTTGGTCACATTATATTTGTTTGGAATGTATGATACCACATTGGAAATATCTATATGAGGACTAAAACTAATATCAATATTTTTTTTCAAATCACCAGATTTGAAAAAATTCATACCCAAAAAACGTCGTTCAGGGTCTCAAAATGACTCTGAAAGTTGAGGACCCAAAAAACTACTAAAAAATAGTAAATAGGAAAACTGATGAAAATGACTAGGTGGAATAGGTGGGTGGACACCAATATCCACCTAGGTCATTCATCCCCCCTTAGGAAGAAATGGTCCCCATTGCGTGCAGAGCCTCCATGAGGTGGGGAAAGTTCTCTTGAACCTGGTCCTTGGTGAAGGAGTTGTCCAAATTTGACAACCCGATACAATTGGATCTTCTACTCGTAAATGATTTTAAGTTGTGTGTTCATGATTTGATTGGTTGTAGCTTGTTCCATTCAATTTGGATTTAACTCTGTCAGGGTGAGTTGTTCTGCACTATGGGATGTGTCCACTAATGGAAAAAAGTATGGCTAAAGGCGATCCACGTTGAAAATTGGGTGCAGGCCAAGGAATGGGGGAATGCTAATCTCAAAACAATTTTCTCCCATGACCTTGGTGATGGTATATGGACCATATTAGAGTGGGCATAACTTCTGGTGGGTTCAAGAGAGGCGTGTCTTCTACAAATGTAGCCAAAATTTGTCACCCACCTGGAAGCTATTTGGCACCTAATGTTGATCATGTGACTACTTGTACTTAGCACTGGCTCTGTCCAATATGTCATGAACCTATTGGCAGATGTGTTGAATGCACTCAATGAACATCTTTGCCTTGTCAACTTTAGACTCAACATGAGCCAAATCTACGTGCGTAGTCACAAATGGCATGGCTATGTTAATGGGACATGATGGTTGGAATCCCAAGCCCACCTGAAATGGGTTTTGGCCGGTTTAGTTGTGGAGAGCCAAGTCATATCTATGCTTTACATAGGGGAGGCTCTCATCCCATGTGAATGTACGCTTTGAGATGTACATGCACACAATTCATATGATCATCATGTTGACGACCTTTGTTTGTCCAACGATTTGGGGACGTAATGTTATGAAATTAGTGAGCTTGGTGTCAACCATCGACCAGAGATTGGACAAAAATGTACAAAGGAATCTACTTTCATGATATGAGATGATAGACTGTGGGATCCCAATGTGTACCCACACTCATTCGAAGAAGAGTTTAGAAGTGGCTTCTAATGTGATATTCTTCTTGTACGCTGCCATAATGGCCATATTTGAGAATCTATAGAGGACAAGAAAAAAGATAGTCATTTCCATGCTTAATAGAAGGAAGGCTCAGCATGTAATCCATGAAGATGGATTCCCAAGGTCAACTAGAAGTAGGGAACAGATTATAGAGACCTTTATTCTTGATGATCAGTTTGGAAATGGCATAGGAACTGCAGGATTTGATGTACTTCTTCATATCCTGTCGAAGTTTCGGCTGCTCGAAATACTTTTACAATACTACCGCAATTTTCTAAACCATGAAATTGCCAACGAACCGACTGTAGTGTGCTTCCAAAACCATCTTTGCATGCTCGCTTGAAGGACCACAAAGGTGTCCCAAGTGACATAGCAGTGCATCTTGGAGGTGAAAATTTGGAACTTGCTTACCTTCCAACAATGTCTTGTGGTCTTTTATGTAGATAAGCGGCCAATTGAAAGTCTCGTGCCCAAAAGAGTTGAGCACGGTGGTTAGCACCATGATCTTTTGTTGGGTGAGGCAATATGAAAAATTATTTGGTGTTTCCCTTCTTGTACTTGTTCAAATGAAATTGTTGCAGGTATGTGAACCACTTCTAATGGCAATCGTTCTGCAACTTCCCTTGTGTCTGTATGAACTAGAGGGGTCGATGGTCTATGTGGATGACCATTTCCTTCCCAAAATATAATGCTTCAATTGTCGGAAAGCCTGCACAATGGAATACATCTCTTTGTCATAAGTGGGTTACTTCCGGACTGTGTGAGACAATGTCTCACTATGGTATGCCACTGGATGCCCTTGTTGGGTAAGGACCGCCTCAATAACATAGTCAGAGGCATATGTCTTGATCTCAAATGGTTGTTGCAAGTCTTGTAATGTGAGCACTGGTGTAGAGTAGAGGTGATGTTTCAACTCTACGAACTCCTTCTGTTAATATTTAGACCAAAAAAAAAGTTCTTTCGCTCCTCCCTTGGTGACTGGACTTAAGGGCGAGGTGATATGAGAGAATCCCAACATGAACCTGTGGTAGAAATTGGAAAGACCCAGAAAGATGCAGAGCTCTGTTAGAGTGGTTGGGGCTCAGAAATTTCAAATGACTTGGATCTTGGATGGATCCACCTGCACCCCCTACTCATCAATAATATATCCAAGATACTCAACCTGGGTCATTCCAAAAGTGTACTTCTCCAAATTTTCACAAAACCCATGTTTCCATAGTGTTTGTGTTAGCGCACGAATCTACCTTAGGATGAAATAAGGTAAAACTCAAGGCAACATCAAACCAAGCTTAGCCTCGTAGCTATCCCTACGAGGACAGGAGAGGGCTCTCTCCGGGTCTATCTCGGCAAAAAGTCTTTATAGGGGCTGAGATGACCTATAATGGATACTAGTTTTAGGCTAGTAAATAGATAGGAAGGTTTGGTTTAAATTTTTTGGGTTTTTGTTGGAAAAATGGGAAAAACAATTTCGGGCTTGGGGATGAGGCCAGATTTTCGCAGAATTCGAATTGGGGCAAGGTATGCAGTAATCTTGATGCTTTTTATTATGTGTATGGATGGATCAGAATGAAAAGGAGCTGAAGAGGGCAAGGGAGAACAAGGATCCTCTCCAAACTGGCGAAAACATATAAAAATAAACAAATTTAAAGGCAGAGCACTGGAATCAATGAATTCTACCTCATTTACTCATTTGTTTAATTTCAGAAGCAAAAGAAGGGAATGGAATACATTAAACATTAAAGAAGTTACAAATAACTGAGAGAAAACACCATCAAAAAACTGAAAGCCACAAAAATCCCAACAGGTGTTGCAAAACCTCTGATCTTTCCTTAGCCAAAATTGCAGAAAATATGTACAATAGTGTGCCAAACTTTTCCCAAGAGTCCAACCCTGAAAGTGTCTCAAAAAATACAATAAATAGAAAAATCTAACCCCTTCCCATGCCTCTAGGGGTCGATCTCATGCTTCTAGGAGCAGTTTGAACCAATTCTAAACAAGGAGCTAAAATCTAGGCAGCCAAACAACTTGCCTCTATAAGCTAGAAAACTGATCCATTCACTTGAATTTCACTTTTTTGTGAATGAATCATCTAGAAAAAGTAAATACATGCCAAAATTACATCATGGTTACCCAATTACATCATGCTAGATCAAAAATTACATCAAGAGGTGAAACTAGTCAATACTGGCCGAATTTCTGAGCTGGAAGGTGAAAAATAGGCTGAATTGCTCTATGCGCCACGCTCAATTTCTCTATGCGTCGCGCTACTTTGGACGTGTTTTGGGAGCACTTCCCGAAGTCAAAATTGAGCTCATGATAGCTCGTTGGAAAGCCCTGGATGTCTGATATCCAACCCAAGTGGAATATTTCAATTTGGAGCTCATTTTCCCTCCAAAACATCAATCTTCCAAAAGTACTTGCTGCTGGTGCAAAAGGTGGCAGAAAGGTGATTTTCATGGTGTTTTTGGCCCTTAAGACCACCCAGAATTTTATGAAATGCTTCGGCCATTCTTGAGCATGCATAAATTACCATGAAAAATCCAAAAATATCAAGTTTTCCTACAGAAATTGTCCCAATCATAAGCGCGCGTCGGGTGGCGCAACGCGTTGGGCGGAAAAACCTGTTTTGTGACCAAAAATTTTCCAAATGACAAAAACTTTTCCAAATTTGCTGAAATTTGGAGTGAATATTCCCCATCATGCCTCATGCTCAACCAAAGAAGCCTCAGCCAAGATTCAGAGTGCATCAGGCCTCTTTCACCGTTTCAGTGCTTTGCTCAGCCTTGCCTTCAAGATCTTCATTTTAGCTATGCAAACGTGCGTGCGGGCCCAATAGTGATTTTTCATATGAAGGAGCATGTCGTTGTCCCTGTTTTCCTTCACCAAGAGCTTCTCCAAATGAATTTTGACATGCGTAAGGGAAGTTTCTCGCTCAAATGGTGTCATGTCACCTGGTCTCTTCTGGGCCAATTGTCGATCTTCACGGATTTGCCGCAACTGTACAAGTGTATGCTGATCCTCCAGCTGTTTGTTCTGCTGCTCTAGGTAGTTTATCACCCATTGTGCTCTCTGCAATTTCTCTTTCAAAGTACCAATCTCATCTTTCTGCTCCTGGATGACCCCCCTCAGTTTCGAGCTAGGAGAGTTCGTATCAACATCGATGAGTATAAAATCAGTGTCTCGGCCTCCTGAAGGGCCCTCATCGTGCATAGGCCTCTTGCCTCTGTCCTGAACCTGTACCTATGATGATTTCGAAGGCGAGACCCCTTCCACACCATGTGGAGATAGTACTCACGCCGCTGATGAAGTCAACGAGACCCCTTCCACCCCGGGTGGAGATAATACTCATCGTGTCGCTGCAAATAAGGCTCTGTGGCCTTGCTGATATGTCACATACACTGGAGCACTGATATGCTCAGTCTCAAGGATATCAAACTGGTGTGAAGGCTTTCCCTCATCATGAACTACCTTGGGAGGCGGCTGTAGCACTGCAAAGAAGTCACGGGAGATGAACTCATCCCATGTGATGCCCTGCAGTGCGAGCTGATGTACCACCATGATTTTGATCAGCACGTAATGATATATGATGTTATGCTGCTGTGCTGGGGTCTTATTCTGTACAGGAAATGTCATCCGCTCTATGTTACGGTACATGAAGTATGGTATGCTCATCAACCGCACTCTCGTGAAGTGCATCAACAACCGGATGTGATATGCATACAAGCGTGAAAAGCGCCCTCCACAACTGAAATAACGAATGATGAGTTTCATCAATGGTGCATATCCATCCTTCAGAAATCAGAATGGAAATACCCTGCTCAGCTGCCTCATATATCCAGGTCTGATATATGGCTCATAATAGGCTCTATCCAACTGCTGCCGCTTATTCCATTCTTCCCTGATGTTTGGTATCCCAGTCGCCTCTGAAATGGTTTCTGGTGACAAAGTAAAATCCACCCCAGCAAGGTTTACACGACCATTATGAAAATGTAAGACAAATAGGCGAGCTAACTCATGATGATGCTGAGTTTGGGAAATCATCTCACAATAATGGAAACATGACTGACGCTGAAAACAATCCATTGCAAGCAGGCAAGCCTGCAATTGGGTCAAAGAAGTGGGCTCCTCCATGACATGCCTGCCACTTTTGTGGGACATCCTTGGTGCATTAACCTCTGTAGATGAATCACTGTCCTGCTCATACCCCTGCTCATAAGGTGAATTTGTGTCTGACATGATGCTGAAATGAGTTTGTCAACTGTATGCTTGGTTGGTTAGGAAATGAGAAAATTGGTTTCCAATGACCAAACGTGTAACACATATATATCAAGATTCTATAATAAAAACCACAGTGGGAAAAGGACTATCAAGTGATTTTGAACATGAGGATAGCCACTACTTGACTGTATGGGGATTCTACAAGTGAATAGGAATGAGTGTAGTGATAGGGGGGGTAGCTATTAGGAACAAGAGTGAAAATGAAATGACAACATATATATGAGTCAAATGAAATCAAGGACAAATAAATAGTCCTTGCAGTGTCTGACAATTAGGCTTTGTCAATGGAGGGATGTGGGAATAAGTAATAGGGTTTGGGATCTCAAAACATGGGAACGAAATGGTATTAGGGATATGGGATAGTGAACATGGGACTGTGGGACTGTGCTATAACAACAGTGATAATAGCAGTGTGACAATGATATGATAATAATAGTGACAAAAACTCCAATAACAATGAAATGAGATTGTTTTGACAAGTTGTAGTCTTGACACCCAAATTCAAATTTCAATTATCTCTTCCTCAAACCCTATGGAGCAGATTTTGGAATGGATGTAGGGTTAAATATTTCACCATTAAACAATTGTTTTCTCCACTTCTAAACCACCGTAACAGATCCCAAAAATCATTGAACAGGCGTTAACACACTTACTTGGAGCGGGAAGATCATTTGAATTTGAAAAATCGCTAAACGTTGATGAGTTTTGGGCTGGAGGGCTCAACGCGCCGCGTGCAAACCCAATGCGCCACGGCCTTTGGGTGTTCCGCGCTAGTTGAACTTCGCACTGTAATAATTTTCCTAGTGCGCCGCGCGCATTCTATGCGTCGCGCCTACTTTGTGTGCGCCGTGCCCTAACTTCCAACACAGTCACGGCCCTTCAAACTGCAGTTTGCTCTTCCACTTTGAAAACACGACTTTGCTATGAGAATTTATAAATGAAACTTGGTTCAAATGGTTTATATAGCTTGGAAAAATATCTTGCAAGAGTTGGTTTTAATTTTTACTTCCTCCACAACCCACTTTGTAATGTTTTTCATTTGGCACTTTATCCTTTCATTGAACTTCTGTCTTTTGGATTTTTCATTGATTTTCTGAGTTTGGACTGATGAAATTTGTTGATTTTTGCAGGGATGTTGGCGTTTGGACTTCGGCAAAGACCAGAGGCTGCATTTAAATTTTTTATGGTAGAAAAAATACATGATTGTTACAAAAAATGAATTTGACAATTTCTTGTTCAAAACAGAGTTTTGAACAAGAAATGTCCTCAGATGTGTTTGATGATGAAAATTTGAATTAAGAACCTTTTCGAAACCATCCTCATGCCTGCGGGAATTTATTAAATATATCAAAAGACTGAACCCTAGACTCTA
Organism: Pinus albicaulis; assembly: GCA_034641835.2. Taxonomy (NCBI): domain Eukaryota; kingdom Viridiplantae; phylum Streptophyta; class Pinopsida; order Pinales; family Pinaceae; genus Pinus; species Pinus albicaulis. Next base: position 12,047 of record JAXQQM020071931.1, read on the forward strand.
GAACTAAAAGACTCTTGTTGACCAAAATAATCATTTATAACCATGGATGACGCGAACTGAACTTCAATGAATTTTGAAGAGTTTTAATTAGCTCAGTAGGTACAAGCATGAGGGAATACAAGACGACCAAACCCTATCGTGAGTCAATGGCATGCCCCTAGCGAAATGCAACGAAGTGAAGTGAGCGAGACACCTAAAAATGATATGCAAAAAGCGAAATGATCTCTGACGGAGGGCTGTAAGGACCGACTCTAACATTGGCTCCAATGGGGATGGTGGCTCCAAGGAGATGCCAAGAACGGAAGATCTCTGGAAGAGTTAGACAGTGCCTTCATCCATTGGGCGATGGAGTCATTATTTCAACAAATAACACAAAACCTTTGAGACATTTATTGACTGAAAACTTGATTGAAACCTGACTGAACTTTAAAACTGAAATGACTGATAAAACTAACTTGACAAACTTCAAACCAACTAACCTCCCTTTTCAGAATTATAGCCTTCGATTCGGGCCCCAGACCGAAGAAAAGAGATTAGTACACACTTGCGATGAAACAAAAATAGAACGATATATACAATGACAATGAAATCAGCAGAAAATACTCAGAAATGGTATCGCTTGAGCAGCTGACCATTGATCGGCCCTCCAGGACAATCATCCCCGTTCATTTCCTTGAGAAGAAAGGTGTTCTGACCACGATACGCTGCAATCTTAAAAGGACCCTTCCAAAGGTTTTCAAATTTGTCGTGCTTGCCTTTTTCCTCATTCCGAGCATCCCACTTCAGGACCACCTCATCCAACTGAAACTTATCTGCTTTCGCCTTCCTGTCATAAATCTTCTTAATGCGCTCCTGCAACTTGAATGTATTTTGAAAGACCTCCTCCCGTGTTTGCTGTAAATGAATCATCTGATTTATCCTTCGCTGCATAGGATCTTCCTCACTACCAGCTTCCTGAAGCAATTTGACTACTGGGACAGCAAGAGAAGTGGGAAACACTGTGTCTACTCCATACACCAACTCAAAGGGAGACATACCGATGGATTTTTTCTGACTTACCCTATCAGCCCAAAGTGCATTCACTAATTTCTTGTGCCAGCCTTTCTTATTGATTTCCAGCAATTTCTTAATGATATTTACCAAAGACTTATTTGAAGACTCCGCCAAGCCATTTCCTTGTGGATGGTAGGCAGTCGAATGTCCCAAGCTGATGTTATACTTATTGCAAAATTCAACCATCCTTTTAGACTTGAAGGCCGCTGCATTATCTGTGATTATATTACTAGGACAACCAAAACGTGACAGAATGTTATTCTCAAGAAAAGAAATAATTACCGCATCCATAGCCTGTCGGGTGGGAATTGCCTCGATCCACTTCGTGAAGTAATCCGTTGCTGTCAATATCCATATATGATGACCTGAAGATGCCGGATGGATTTCCCTAATGAAATCCAATCCCCACTGCTGAAATGGTGCACTAACTTCAATTGGTTTAAGAGGCAAAGGCTGTAATTTCTGCTTCCCTTCGAAAATTTGATCGTGACAATTCTTAACAGCCTTATATACATCAGAAAATAAAGAAGGCCAATAGTATCCCGCTCTCAGAATCTTATTTTCTGTGGTTTTCCAAAATAGATGGCCCCCGCAGTCTCCTCTATGAAAGTCCTCCAAAACTCTTTTGGCTTCTTCCTCTACCAAAAAATTCAATAACATTCCACCAGGGTCTTTCCAATATAATGCAGAATTCAATATACAAAACTTTGCAGCCCTCAACTTCAAGGTTCTACTCTTATTTCTAGGCATCCCGGGTGGCAGAGACAAATTCTGAAGTACATATAAAATGTCAGCATACCAAGGGGAAGAAACAAAGATATCAGATACCTGAAATGATGTACTCTCCTCATCCTCATCAGACATAGCAGCGATCAAATTTATGTCTAAAGCATGCAGATTTGTTTCAGCCATGAGCTTGGCTAATCCTTGTCCTTTGATCAGCTTGGTCGGTTTAATCTCCACATCATATTCTAACAACGCAGCGATCCACTTACCCCGTCTTCCTTCCGGATCTGCTTGTACCAATACATCTTTGATAGCTGCGTTAGGAACATAAGCTATAATGTGGGAATGTAGTATATACACACGAAAATTTTTCAAGGCCTTCACAAGAGCAAGTGCTTGTTTCTCAATAATGTTGTATTCAAGGCTCCGTCCCTTATAATTCGACTGAAAAAAGAAATGGGCTTCTCAACTCCATCTCTTTTCTGCATTAAAACAGCTGCCGAAGTGTGCTCAGAAGCAAATGAAAACAAAATGAAGTCCTGTGTGTAATCCGGGCTGATTAAAATGGGAGCTGAAGAAAGAGCTAACTTTACCAAATTGAATGATTTCACCGCCTCTTCTGTCCACTTCACTTGGCTGTCCTTTTTCAGCATGTTTGTGATCTCTCTAAGATGCTCAACAAGATTTGGAATGAAACGACGCAAAAAATTCATTTTACCATTAAATGACTATATTTCTTTCTTGTTCTGGGGCTGTTCAATTTGCTGGATTGCTTCAACACGTGCAGGGTCAACACGAATGGCGTCTTTCGATATGATGTGGCCAAGAAGTTTGCCTTCATCCATGGCAAACAAGCTCTTTTTCGGATTCAGCGAAATGCCATATTTTCTGCACTTTTGAAAAACAACTTTCAAGTGATACAAATGTTCTTCATCAGAATTTGAAAACACCGTCAAATCATCAAGGTAAACAACCAAAAATACATCTTTCTCATTGGCGAAATCCATGTCCATTGCACGCTGAAAAGTGGCACCTGCATTTTTCAAACCAAACGGCATCTTGGCATAATGAAACGTTCCCCATGGAGTGGTGAACGCGATTTTGTCACGATCGTCCTCATGCACTAAAATTTGATTATATCCTGAATAGCCGTCGAGTAGTGACATCCTTGATGCTCCAACTACTCGCTGCAGTATATGGTCCATTTTTGGCAGCGGATAATTGTCCTTCAATGACACCTTATTCAAATTTCTGAAATCAATACACAAACGGATCTCACTTGTCTTTTTCCTCACGGGCACCAAATTGGAAATCCAATCAGAAAATCTGATAGGTACAATGATTCCTGACTTATACAACCTGTTTACCTCCTTCTCAATCGATGGTAGCAGATTTGGATTGATTCTCCTCAACTTCTGATGGAAAGGCTTCTGATTTGGTTTAATAGGGATAGTATGCTGAATGATATTAGTGCCGTATGTTTTTAAATCTGAGTAATCCCACGCGAAAGCATCAACAAATGAAGACAACAATCTCACATATTCAGCTCTTACCTCCTGTGACAATGACTTGTATAAATTTACCATCTTGGGGTTTTCAGCTGTCCCAATATTTACTTCTTCAACACCTTTTTCAGTCGGCCTCAATGTCGGTTTGCGGGCTACATCATCTTGGTCAAAGAGTTCCTCTAAAGGAATCAATCCTTTAGGAATGATGTTATCTTTAAGCTGCAGCACTTCCATTTGATTTATTTGCATATCATCATTACCATCATCATGTTCTGTATCTATGGAGGTATCTTTAAACTTACCCTTGTTTTGCAGAAAATCACTAATCTCCTCATCATCCTAAAAAACTTGCCAACATCTCTGATTATCCGGAACTGTAGGGCGGTGCTTCACATGGATCTCGAACTTATCGCTGGAATTCATTGGGATTTTTAAACTTCTTGCTGCTTTAGCAAGTCCATCAGCAACACCATTTTGGATGCGAGGCACACACGTCAAGGTATAATCTGAAAATAACTTCAAAATGTCTAAAACTGCATTACGGTAAGCCCTCATGCGAGGATGCTTGGCTTGAAACTCACCCTTTACCTATTTTATCACCAATTCAAAATCACCATAGACTGCAATTCTTTTCGCGTTCAACTTTCTTAGAATCTTTAGGCCAGCAATCAGAGCCTCATACTCAGCCTCATTGTTAGAACAATCAAATGCTAGTTTGTAGGAACATACTCGCACATTGCTCGGGACCTTATTCGGAGTGGAAAATGGACTGCGTATCCAAACACCAATTCCAGCACCGTCACTACCCACTGCGCCATCAAAATCCATGGTCCAAAGACCATCTTCATCATCCTCTAAGTGCTGAAATTGCGCCAGCTCTGTTTTTTCTGTTTGCTGCCCACCGTCTTTAGCTGATTGCTCAACAGTAGCTTGCTTTTCCCGTCTTTCTTTCTGTAGAACTTCTCTGAAATTCTCGGTAATCTCTGGTATATCTTCTGCTTGAACTAACTGACTATCTATATCATTAAAACTATCAACAAACAAAACAAAAGACTCTAAGTCTATATGTACATAATTTACAGGATGATTGATTGGTTTCTCCTTGCTTGTTATCATGTATTTCATCTTCTGTTCTCGATATAACTTTCTCATTTGGCCAAAGACAGGAATTGTTGCATAGGAGAAATCTAACTGTAGTGTACCTTTCAACTTTGCTCCCCAAGATCTAGAAAGGAGCATCCCAAAACGGGGAGGAATGTCTGCCACAACCACCCCCATCAAGACATTCTTCGCAGGAATCTGATCTAAACTTACAACCAAATCTTTGATGAGTCCGATACATCTCACTCGGCTGGAATCAAATGAATACAAATCATGATATTTCCTTGTAATGTCTAAACCCAAATTTTCCATGATTGCCTTTGGCATAAGATTGTGCGAAGCACCGGAATCGAACATGGCATTATGTAATACAAATTCATGCAACCTCAAACTGATATAGAAGGGAGGAACATCACTGTCAGGGGACTCACCATCTAAAGCAGGCCCAAATATCAATTCAGGCTGATCATCTTCAATATTCACCGTGTCAAACATTGGATCAAAATTCAGAATTTTAGAGACTTGACCTCGATAACTGCTGTTCTTCATAATTTCTGTCAAGGGAATAGATACCTTCAATTTAGAAATTTCATTCTCCAAACTAAAAGCTAAAACCCTTTCAAACTCTTTGACTGGAACTTCTTTCCTTTCAGCCTTATCCTTCATTATGCTTGGCTAATTTTCCTTTTCTGCTGATGATGATTTGTTAGCTGCGGGATCAATCGTCTCTTTTCCTTTCTTCTGTGGTATAGGTGAATCCATCTTCGGTGTTGAAGCCTCTTTTCTCTTCTGAATTGGGTTTATGGGCACATCTCTGTTTCTTAATGAGTATTGCTTCTGCTGAGCGGACAAAGCATTCATATACCCTCTTTGGTATTCATCTGATTCTTCCTCTAGAGCTACATCATTTGCTAAAATAAAATCCTCATCTTTCTGTGCAGTTGAACTTTCTGCATACTCTTCATCTTCAGTGATATAAATGGGTAGATCATCGGGAGTAAAGAAGTGGTTTTGCTCTCCTACTACGTCATCGTCATCGTCTGAATCTTGACTCACAAAATTCTGCAGAAGAGGTGTTTTAACTTGCTGCTGGGCTGCCGGCTCTTGTACTCTCTGTTCACGCTATTTAATTATAAATTGTGGCTGCTGCTGGCCACGATAGTTGGGATTTCGAATCTGCATTTCGGGCTTATCAAGCGTCATTCTTTTGAACATTTTTTCCATTTCGCGAAGCGAGTGCTGTTCTGATGTAGATGTGGAAGCTTCTTCCTTTATGGTCACTCTCTTTTCTGCTTTCAACCTGGCTCTCTTATCATTTAGATTCGCCTCAACACTAACAACAATCTTCTGCATATCTTCCAAGGTAGGCAGATCTCTGTCTCGTAATGAATAAGCCATCTCCGGATCAAAACCATCCGGGAATTTAAGGAGAGCTGACTTTCTAGACGGTCTTAAGTCATCTGGAATTGCATTATAAACTGTATTGAATCTGATAATATAGTCCTGAACGGACTCACCAGGATTGCGCTTGATGCTGTTATACTCGGCATTGATCTGAAGTGGATCTTTTTTGATTTCCCAACAATCTAGAAACTGTTGGTGAAGTTCTGTTATTGTAGTAATGCTTCTTGCCGGCAAAGCTCTAAACCATTTTCTTACCTCCCCTCTGAAAGTTTGCACAAAAAGTCTCATGGTTACATTCTCTTCATCAATCTCATGAAGATCGAAAAAGTCTGTCATCTTATCTACATGCTGTTGTGCCGAAAGACTCTGTGGAGTGCCATCAAATATTGGAATCTCGCTTTGATAATCTGCAGGCATATCATTCAACTGTTGCGGTAATGCGAGAGGAGAAAATCGAGCAGCCATGGCTCTCGGCGGATTTATAATCTGTCTTGGAGAAACAGGTGGAATGGGAGCAGTAGATGAACGAGGTGTATGCGGTGGAGATGGAGGGGGAACTACCGCTGATTGCTGATCAGAGCTCTCAGGCTGTACGGGAATGGTAGGGATAAAAGGAGGTTCAGTGGGAATCTATGAATCAGATGCAATTTCAGATGGCCCAAGAGTTTCGGATGCAGATTCAATGAATTCAGGGATGTTGGTTGCCACAATGGATTTGTGAAGATTCAAGATATAATTATCAATAGATCTATTTGCTTGTTCAACTTCTAGATACTTGATGAACTCAGGATTGATGACGGTAGAACCAGTAGCGCTTTTGGACTTGGTTTCAAACAATGATAACTCGAACTGATCGTCAAACTCAATATCCTCAATGTATTAAAAAAAGGTGGGGTATGAGTGAGATTTGACCAAAGGAATGATGGGAGCTTCTCGACGGAAAATTCTTGGGATTAGGTTGCGGTTTTCATATACTGGAGGTGGATTTGGATCAGGATTTGATCTAGTATGCCTTTTTGAAGCCAGTGTATTGATCTATTCAAAAATCCAAAGGACACAACCGATTATTTTCAGCCTATCGACTTCTAGAATCAATCATCCAAAAGTCTAGAACGAACAAGTGTACTGGGGTAATTTGAAAATCAAGTGTCGCATTCACAAGCTAACCAGAGATTGACTGAAGCAGCGTTTATCTACTTCCGCTAATGCATAGCAAAAGCGTTTCGAAAGCTACCTGGCGTGACTTCAGACTCCGTCTATAACTCATGAAATGAACACACTAACAAGCAAACCATTTGAGATGTTCCCCAGTATGGTCGCCACTATGTTAGCGCTCAAATCTACCTTAGGCTGAAATAAGGTAAAACTCAAGGCAACATCAAACCAAGCTTAGCCTCGTAGCTAGCCCTACGAGGACAGGAGAGGGCTTTCTCCGGGTCTATCTTGGTAAAAGGTCTTCAAAGGGGCTGAGATGACTTAAATGGGAACTGATTTTAGGCTAGTAAATAGATAGGAAAGGGGTTTGATTTAAATTTTTTTGGTTTTTTGTTGAGAAAAATGGAAAAAACAATTTTGGGCTCGGGGATGAGGCCAGATCTTTGCAGAATTCGAATTGGGGCAAGGTAGGCAGTAGTCTTGATGCTTTTGATTATGTGTATGGATGGATCAGAATGAAAGGGAGCTGAAGAGGGCAAGGGAGAGCAGGGATACTCTCCAAACTGGCGAAAACATATAAAACTAAACAAATTCAAAGGCAAAGCACTGTAATCAATGGATTCTACCTCATTTACTCATTCATTTAGTTTCAGAAGCAAAAGAAGGAAATGGCATACATTAAACATTAAAGAACTTACAAATAACTGAGAGAACACACCATCAAAACTGAAAGCCACAAGAATCCCAATAGGTGCTGCAAAACCTCTGATCTTTCCTTAGCCAAAATGCAGAAAATATGTACAATAGTGTGCCAAACTTTTCCCAAGAGTCCAACCCTGAAAGTGTCTCAGAAAATACAATAAATAGACAAGTCTAACCCCTTCCCATGCCTCTAGGGGTCGATCTCATGCTTCTAGGAGCAGTTTGAACCAATTATAAACAAGGAGCTAAAATCTAGGCAGCCAAACAACTTGCCTCTATAAGCTAGGAAACTGATCCATTCACTTGATTTTCATTTTTTTGTGAATGAATCATCTAGAACAAGTAAATAAGTGCCAAAGTTACATCATGTACATCAAATTACATCAAGAAAAACCAAAAATTACATCAAAAGGTGAAACTAGTCCAAACTGGCCGAATTTATGAGCTGGAAGGTGAAAAACATGCCAAAAACCTCTATGCGCCGCGCTCCAAAGCTCTATGCATCACGCTACTTTCAGCCTCTTTTTGGGGCACTTTCCGAAGTCCAAATTGAGCTCATGATAGCTCGTTGGAAATCCCTGGATGTTGGCTATCCAACCCAAGTGGAATTTTTCAATGTGGAGCTCATTTGCCCCTCCAAAACTTCATTCTCCCAGAAGTACTTCCTGCTGGTGCAAAAGGTGGCAGAAAGGTGATTTTCATGGTGTTTTTGGCCCTTTTGATCATCCAGAACTTGATGAAATGCTTCGGCCATTTCTGAAAATGCATAATTTACCATGAAAAATTCAAAAATGCAAAGTTTTCCTCCAGAAAGTGTCCCAATCATAAGCGCGCGTTGGGTGGCGCGACGCGTAGAGCAGAAAAACCTGTTTTGTGACCAAAATTTTCAAAAATGACAAAAACTTCTCCAAATTTGCTGAAATTTGGAGTGAAGATCCCCTATCATGCCTCATTCTCAGCCAACGAAGCCTCGGCCAAAATCCGGAGTGGATCAGGCCTCTTTCGCCGTTTCAGTGCTCTGCTCAACCTTCTCTTCAAGATCTTCATTTTTGCTCTGCAAACGTGCATGCGGGCCCAATAATGACCTTTCATATGATGGAGCATGTCTTTGTCTCTATTGGCCTTTGCCAAAAACTTCTCCAGATGAATGTTAACATGCATAAGGTTGGTCTCTCGCTCAATTGGTGTCATGTCACCAGGTCTCTTCCGGGCCAATTGTCAATCTTCACAGATTCGCCGCAGCTCTACAAGTGTGTGCTGATCCTCCAGCTGTTTGTTCTGCTGCTCCAGGTACTTTATCACCCACTGTGCTCTCTGCAAATTCTCTGTCAAAGTACCAATCTCAACTTTCTGCTCCTGGATGACCTCCCTCAGTTTCGAGCTAGGAGAGCTCGCATCAACATCGATGAGTATAAAATCAGTGTCTCGGCCTCCTGAAGGGCCCTCATCGTGCATAGGCCTCTTGCCTCTGTCCTAAACCTGTACCTGTGCTGATGTCGAAGGCAAGACCCCTTCCACACCATGTGGAGATAGTACTCGCGCTGCTGATGAAGTCAACGAGACCCCTTCCACCCCGGGTGGAGATAGTACTCGTCGTGTAGCTGCAAATAAGGCTCTGTGGCCTCGCTGATATGTCACATACACTGGAGCACTGATATGCTCAGTCTCAGGAATATCAAACTAGTATGAAGGCTCTCCCTCATCATGAACTACCTCGGGAGGCGGCTGTGGCACTGCAAAGAAGTCACGGGAGATGAACTCCTCCCAAGCAATGCCATGCTGTGCGAGCTGATGTACCACCATGATTTTGATCAGCGCGTAATGATATATGCTGTTATGCTGCTGTGCTGGGGTCTTCTTCTGTACAAGAAATGTCATCCGCTCTATGTTACGGTACATGAAGTATGGAATGCTCATCAACCGCACTCTCGTGAAGTGCATCAACAACCGGATGTGATATGCATACAAGCGTGAAAAGCGCCCTTCACAACTGAAATAACGAATGATGAGTTTCATCAATGGTGCATACTCATCCTTCAGAAATCGGAATGGAAATACCCTGCTCAGCTGCCTCATATATCCAAGTCTGATATATGGCTCATAATAAGCTTTATCCAACTGCTGCCGCTTATTCCACTCTTCCCCGATGTTTGGTATCCCAGTCGCCTCTGAAATGGTCTCTGGTGACAAAGTAAAATCCACCCCAGCAAGGTTTACACGACCGTTATGCAAATGTAAGACAAATAGGCGAGCTAACTCATGATGATGCTGAGTTTGGGAAATCATCTCACAATAATGGAAACATGACTGACGCTGAAAACAATCTATTGCAAGCGGGCAAGCCTGCAATTGGGTCAAAGAAGTGGGCTCCTCCCTGACATGCCTGCCACTTTTGCCACTTTTGTGAGACCTCCTTGGCACATTAACCTCTGTAGATGAATCACTATCCTGCTCATACCCCTGCTCATAAGGTGAATCCATCTCTGACATGGTGCTAAAAGTATGACAGATATATGCTGATATGGTAATGATGAAAACAAGAGTTCAGTGTATGCTCTAATTCCCAATGTGTCACATATGTATCAAGGTGCTATAGGAAAACCACAATGAGGAAAGTACTGTCAAGTGTGAGGACAACCACTGTTTGAGGGATTTAGGAATATGGAAAATTTACAAGTGATATAGGAAAACAGTGATAGTGAGGGGAGTATTTTTGGGAATGGGAATGGGTGAAATGAAAAAATGTAAGTGAAATCTAAGGCATAATCTTTGAATGTTGTGGCAATTAAAATTTTTTCAATGGAGGGAAGGGATAACAGGTGATAAATTTAGAGTTTTACCACATGGGAACAAAAGGGAATGAAGGATGTGAAACAGTGGTATAACGATGGGACTATGGTATAATAACAATGATCATAGAAGTGAGGAAAATGATATAATGATAGCAGTAATAAAAGCATACATAACAATGGCAGAAGAGTGTTTTGGAAAATGCAAGTTTTGACACCAATTTCAAATGACAATCATCACTCCTCAAACCCTATGGAGCAGATTTCGAAGTGGACATAGGGTTAAGTTTTGCACCATTCAAACATTTGTTTTCTCCGCCTTTAAACCACCACAGCATATCCAAAAATCATTGAGTAGGCTTTAACACACTTACTTGGAGGCGAAAAGATGATTTGAATTGAAAATTCACAAAACAGTGATGAATTTAGGCTGAAAGGCTCAACGCGCCGTGCGCACTCCCAGTGCGCCGCGCCCACACAAAAATACACTGTAAAAACTTGCCCAGTGCGCCGCGCGCTCCTTTGTATGCGCCGCACCCTAACTTCCAACACAGTCACGGCCTTTCAACTGCCAGTTTGCTCTTCCAACTCAATTTTTGACTTTGCTGTGAAGATTTATGAATGAAACTTGATACAAATGGGTTCAAATAGCCTTTGAAAATATCTTGCAAGAGATAGGTTTAATTTTTAGTTCTTCAAAAACCCAATTCATAATGTTTTTTGATTTGGCACTTTATCCTTTCATTGAACTTCTGTCTTTTGGCTTTTTCATTGATTTTCTGAGTTTGGACTGATGAAATTTGTTGATTTTTGTAGGGATGTTGGCATTTGGACTTCGGGAAAGACCAAAGGCTACATTGAAATTTTTTATGGTAGAAAAAATACATGATTGTTACAAAAAATGAATTTGACAATTTCTTGTTCAAAACAGAGTTTTGAACAAGAAATGTCCTCAGATGTGTTTGATGATGAAAATTTGAATTAAGAACCTTTTCGAAACCATCCTCATGCCTGCGGGCATTTACTAAATATATCAAAAGACTGAACCCTAGACTCTAGAACTAAAAGAATCTTGTTGACCAAAATAATCATTTATAACCATGGATGACGCGAACTGAACTTCGATGAATTTTGAAGAGTTTTAATTAGCTCAGCAGGTACAAGCATGAGGGAATACAAGATGACCAAACCCTCTCGTCAGTCAATGGCATGTCCCTAGCGAAATGCAATGAAGTGAAGTGAGCGAGACACCTAAAAATGATATGCAAAAAGCGAAATGATCTCTGACGCAGGGCTGTAAGGACCGACTCTAACAGTTACTGAACGGTTTCCCAATGTCTTGAACCATTTTCTGGCTTCACCATCCAAATATTGCACAAACAATCTCAAGACCACATCCAAATGTTCTACATTTAAGTTTTCTGCAAAAGAGCAGAAAGTCTCAAGATGTTTCTGAGCATCAATCTCATTTTCTCCATTAAATCTAGGCAGAATCTTCAAATAATCCTGTGGCATATCATGTAGCACTTGGGGTAAGGCCAGTGGAGCATATTTGTTCAAGAGAAAAGCTGGTACATTAGCCATTGGAGGAGGTGGGGGTTGTGCAGCAATTTGATGTACAAATGAAGGAAGAGGAGTATGAATAACAACAGGAATATACTGTGCAGAAGCTTGAGGTGTAGATGGAAACAATTCACGATTAACAGGGGCTATTTCTGTAACTTCTTTAACTTCCTCAGCCTCAGGGGTAGGATGAAAGTTCACTTTAGCTCTAGCACTTCCCCTTGGTGGGCTATCTGAGTAATATTCGGGATTTTCTTCTGGAATTTCTTGAGAAGAAGAGGATGGATAATCTTCTACAGAATTTTCAGGGACTTCAGCACGGGCTGATTGTCTTTCTTTCCAACTTCTTCTATGAATAATCTTCTCTGGGTCAGATACAGAGGATATCTTTAACTTAGAGGAATCTGACCTCAAATGTGGCTTCCGAGGAGCCAGGACTACCAATAGATTTATCAAATAAAGAACAGTGGAGTCGCCAAGGTGAGAGATATACAACTCTTCAACTCTTTGTGCTCACCTGATTAGAGAGTGAATACAAATTGTCGAGGCCCAGGGAAGCTAATATTCTTAAATTCGTTCCCCGGAAACGGCGCCAGAAAGATGTTGTAGACAATTTTGTCACTCCTAGAGACAGCCTAGAGTTGCCATAGACCAGTAACTAGGACATCTTAACATAGCAAGGAGCTCATAATATAGCTTGGGTTGTCAATCCAAAAGCTCTCTTACTATCTCTTGCAAAACAAGGAAATTAGTTTAAATGGAACCAAACTCTCTCAGAAGCTGATACAAAGATAATAATAATATAGGAACAGCATGCAAAACTCCAATACAAACGCATCAGACAATTAAGAGACATCTTACTGCAAAGAGGGCCAGTTCAAATAATATGCCACAGAAATCAAATATCAGAAAATGAATGCAATGAGGAAAACATGAAGGAGATACTAGTTAACATGATGCTGATACCCAGATACACAACAGAACCACATATGGGCTTATCCAACTAAGAATCCATACATGACAATGGCGTTTTAAAAGCACCCTCCTCAAGTAACTAATATAGCAGAAAATATGAATGACATGAACATGGAACATTATATCATGACTAGGCCTATTTAAAGCGCTTGACTAATCCAAGTATGGGCACCAACTAGGATGAGTCCTTACTTAAGATCAGTGAGCCACTCGCATTCTAGAACATGATACAAGAAGATAAATAGCATGGAATGAGATTTTATATTAACACATAAGAGAAAATTACATACTGTGAGATACCAAAGACCAGAATCCTCATTATAGTTATAACTCCTCCTCACTGAGACCCTACGGGCTCCGTGCCTTCATACAGAAGTGTTACAAGATGTATACAAGAAATTCTCACTGCACAGTTTACTGATAGAAATCTGGAACCCTTACCATGTCTTTCTTTCTGGTTTTTATAGAGGAAATAGAAATCTCTCGAGAATGAGGTAGGTGATATACATTTAATGATCTAATTTAAAACAATCTTGAAAGAAAAACCCGCCTATGCTGTTTGATGGTGCTGAACTGGTGCAAGTACTCTGCTGCTGTTTTATGAAATAAATATTTAGGATAAAAATCTCCTCATGAACAAGACATAAAGAATAAAATATACAAACGTTCTGTACTTGACTGAAAGAGAAAAATTTGCTGTAATAAAACCTTGAGGTTGCTTGTATTTGTACATGGTACTCTCGGCCCTCTAACTTCGAATTTAAACCCCAGATCTTTAATGCAGGGCTCTGTGTTTCTTGATCTTTCGCTGATATTTCATGCTGCCCCATTAATACCCTCGCCTGCCCAAATCTGTCTCTTGATTTTCTCTGGAGGGTTCTATAGATTCATATCCTCGCTTTCTTTAATGGTGGTCAGATCACAGCAACTCCCGGATCTTTTCCCACCAATTCTGCTCCTGAAACATGGTCTTGTCGTGCATTCTCGGCCTCTGTAATGGCAATGACGAGTCATGATAATTTTAGCCATGGTGATCCTGCAAAATCAAAAACCCGTTAAATAAAATCAATCACAGGGATGGCAGACATGGAGATGGTGGAGCAGGTTTACAAAGAGGTAAAACAGTGCAGGGTGGCGGAGGAATTACAGTAGGGTGAAGAAAACATAATAGAATAGTGAAGAATGAACTGGTGGAGGTTTGTAACGTAAAAATTTTCAAATACGATGAATGAATTGGATATATGAAAGGTGGAGGTATGACGCAGTGAACACGTGAAACAGATGACGAGGATGTACGGAGGACAGGTGGTAGGACAAGATAGTGAACACGTGTAACGTCGTCATGGTGGGAGGCTCGGTCAGCAGGTGGTCAAGCAGATGATATGGGCCACATGATCTCTGAATGAGATCGACGGTTAAAATGAGCCGGAGGGGAATCAAAGGTGGGCTAGGGACGCAATAGACGTGAATTAAAGCGCGTGCAGCTTCGAGGCACGATGGCCGTCGGATGGAGGCCTCGAGATCCAACGGTCACCATTTATTCCACTACCCGGCTTTCGTTCGGAGGATAATGCGCGAAATGGGCGGTTTTTGGGCCCGTACAAAAGACACGTGGCGCACATTCAATGGAATCGCTGGGTTTTGCGGAAAACCACCGTCACGGAAAAGGTGGTGCGGAATGAAACCACCGGTTTCTGAGCGGGTGCGGGGACCACCTCAGTAAGCAAACTCTGCTCCGTCGATTGGATCTGATCGGACGGCCACAAATGCCCCTGAAACTTTGAATGATTAGCCCTTTCCCCTCAGGCATATGGTTTTGCGCCCGGGTCACATGGAAGACAAAATAAGAGTGGCTAAGGCTAAAGGGCTAGGCCCGATATGTTTTTGAATGCGGGTTTTTAACCTTTGAAGAGTGTATTTTTCGGGCGGAAAGGGTAACAGTAGAAAGAATATGAGGGTTTATGGCCACGATGGCTGATTCAAAGGGTTCATGAGGAGCGTTAGGCCAAAAATTTAAATGAAGGGGAAACATGGATAACAGAGAGAATAATGAGAGAGCTCCAAAAATTCATTGACAAAAGGTACCAACTGATCCTTATAAGTCGTTTTATCAATGAGGCCTATATTTTCTTTATTTTCCATTATTTTCCTTCATTTTCCTCCTTACATGCAACCTGTGACCTTTCATCTCCCTTTTCTCCTAATTTCCATTATTTTCATAAATAAATGTGCCAAAAATACGTTTTTCCTCTTTAATTCCTTAGCCATAGCCTTTGCTAATTTCCTTACCCATAATAAACCATGTGAACACCCACTAGGCTATTTTTCCCAACATTAAGCTTGGAATAAGTGTCCCTTCAACCGTGGTTATTATTTTAAATTTATCACATGGAATTTTCACCAGGGCTATTACAATATGATTTAATAATCATAAAAATTAGCAATGCATAGAATATAAGTCCATTAAGGGCTTGGGTAAAAAAAAATTCCAAGCGGAAAAAAGAGGAAATGCACACAAAAATGAGTGTGTTAGGCATGTGAAAGGGGAAAACAAAAAACTCCTATGTGGGGAGGAGTATAGATGACTCATGTGAAATATTCTAGGAACATGACCATGGAAGCATGGATACCATTGTGAAAATGGAGGCTTGAAAGGGTACTTAGAATGTCTGTGAGGGCAGTGAAACTCCTGCAAGCCACATGACTACTAGTTGGAGGTTTTCAGGGCTTGGTACCTTGGATGTGTGATGCTTGGAAGGGCACTTATAAGGATTTTGAGGGAAGTGGAAATTTTGGAATACACATGACTACTTGTTAGTGGTTATCAGGCTTGGTACCTTGGCTATGTAATGCTTGGAAAGGTACCTGGAAGGCCTGTGATGGAAATGGAGCTCTTGGAAGCCACAAGACTACTAGTTGGAGGATGTCATGCTTGGTACCTTGGTGGTGTGATGCCTGGAAGGGTACTTGGAAGGATTGTGAAGGAAGTGGAACTCTTGGAAGGTACAAGGCTACTGGTTGCAGGTTGTTGGCCTTGGTACATGGGTTAGTAATTGTAATTTTTGGGTATGTGCCGTGGTTTTGGGCAAGTTGATGTTGATTCCACATCGAGTCAAAGCCCCTACTCAGGGGTGGGCCACTATTTAAGGAAATTAACAATGTGATCTATAGCTAGCTGGAATGTCGAATACATACAACCAGTTGCACCATTTGAAAGATAAGCAATTATCTTTTGTATTGTATTATATTTCCACTACAATGTTTATATTTACATATAATTTTGTTGCGAAATGTATCTGCATATTAACATGCGAGTACTTATGTTATGTATTTTTATTCTTGTGTTGTACATATGAGTTTGCATTTAGATATGCTTGCATTATGCTGGAAAATAACAAAAGAAGAAAAATATAGATTTTTTCAGGTCACAAGGTGCCAGGGGTTTTTGGCATGAATTTGGGCCTCATGCAAGGCTCAAATGAGTCGATAGTGGCTGAGGTATGTTACATATGGTATCAGAGAAAAAGGTTTCAGCACTATGTCTACATGGGGAAAAGGTAAAGTGTAGAGGAAATATTTGTAGGGCTTTCTTACAAACTATTTGACAAAATAATTCAAGCATATGTGGATTTTTTGACTTCTATAATTCCCAAAAAACTAGCATGATGTTCTTGACAAAGTACTCCAAAGATTGGTATTGTCCTCTATGTCGAATAGGGACTACGAGTGGTATAGAGTCCAAAGAATTGAATGCTCCTCTATGTTTGCATTTGGGATTTGAGACCCCATTTTGGTTTGAGCTCTGTGAAGGTATAGTTTGTATGAATTTATAGAAACTATAAATCAATGGATTCAACCCGATCTTGTGATGTACTAAAACAAGATATTGAATCCTTCTACAATATTTGCACAATACAAAACACGATCGCTCAATCACATTCAAGTAAGAGAAAGAAGTAAATCAATCACACAACGCAAGATGTTCTTGGGAAATAAAATGCTCAAAATCCCACTATCATATATTTTATAAAGTCAAGGAATCATGAAACAATAAAATTCTCAATTTCTCATGAGATTCTCCAACACTTTGCCAATTGTCTCTAGCTGGTCTAGGAAAAATTGGACAAGCACATAATCAATTCTCAGCCTTCCTTCAATCTGCCTTTCTCACAAAATTCCTATATGAATTAGGCCCCTATTAAATAGGAAAATAATCCTTCCTTGATTGCTCAATCCATCATGGCATCCTCATGGCTTTATAATTGCACTCGGGAAATTCTCTAAAAATAAAATTGATAGTTATGCTCCCCTTAACCTCTATCTCAACTGGGTCATCCTCAGAACTGACATGCATGCAACTAATAATAGTGAATCATCAGTTAAATTATTTATCACTACTTGTGAATTAAATCTAATTTAATTCACTGGACCTCTCACTAATTCATCACTCAATTAGAACTAGTTAAATTGATTTTAAATCAATTAATTGAGTTAACTGATTTTACCTCAATTAATTGAGTTAACTGATTATGTTAGTCATCAGTAATTTTTGCATTGTTTATGACTAAATGATTATTCCAATATTTCTAGAAATAAAGTTCATAGACATTGTGAGTTCTAGAAATCTCACTGCCTTCATTATCCTTAAAATAAATTTTCACTATGTCCTCACTTCATCCTATCTAGCTTTGCCTACCAGTCTCAAAATACCCATTAAGAGCCCATGTCATCCATTTTATCTATATCTTGTCACCTTTGACTCAAATCCCCTTTTTTTGTTTCACCTAAAAACCCCACTTCTACCTAAACTCACCAATCAATTATGCTTGTTGTGTCCCCCAAACTACTCCTAAACACTGATAGTCTCAAACTATCTCTGTAGAATCTTTGATAAATCAAGTACATTGGTCTTTGGGCTTTCAATACATTAGTATAATCATGAAATATGTATCACACTTGATAAATCCCAAGTTCTAGGTTTCAGTCCAAAAGCCAAGTCCCAGAAAGCCTCCACTAGGCCACCTAGAGTTTCACAAAGTCATAGGGTGGATTTGGTGCCCTACAAACTCTGTTTTTTCTATATGAAGAAATTTCATTCAAAGAAGGAAAGGACTGGTGATCTTGTCTTAAAATCATCAAAGAGATCATTCAAAAAGGTATTTGGCCTGAAGCACAAGTTTTGTAGGGTGACAGCTGCCCCTTACTTACATTTCAACAAAAAAATTCAAAATGATATCAACCTAGCAAGAGGTAAAGTATTGAGAGGCACCATCACAAGAATACCACTCACAACCAAGAAGAAAGCAGCTGTTGTGGATGATTTTGTCACCCTCCTAGAGACAGCCTAGAGTTTCCATAGACCAGTGCCTAGGACATCTTAATATAGCAAGGAGTCCTTTATAGTTTGGGTTGTGTGGTTGTCATCTGTGGATCACTTACTATCTCTTGTTTTAAACAAGGAAATTGAAATAGGATGAATTGGTCCCAATTCTCTTTCAGTGACTGATACACGGATAGGAATAAAGTAAAGACATCAGGTAAAACTTCAGTATGATAGTATCAGACAGCTAAAAGACCGCTTTATTGTAATGAGGGCTGATTCAAGTAATATATTACAGAAATCAGATATCAAGGCGTGCGTGCAGGAAGGAAACATGAGAAGATATTATTGACAAAAGGGCGCACCAATTTACGAATCCTTAAGCCATTAATATAGCAGAAGTTATGGAAGGAGTGAACATGGAACAGCATATCACTTCTAGGCCTATTTAAAGCGCTTGACCAATTCCAGAAAGGGCACCATTTAAGATGAATCCTTACTGCAAATTAGTGAGCCACTCGCATTCTAGAACATGATACAAGAAGAAAGTTTGCATGAAAAGGATGATATATTAACACATGAGAGAAATTACATACTGCAATATACCAAAGACCAGAATCTTCAATACAATCATAACCCCTCCTCACTGAGACCCAACGGGCTCTGAAACTTCATACAGAAATGTCACAAGATGGATACAATAGTCTTCTCGCTGCACAACTTGCTTACAGAAATCTGGAACCCTAACAATGTCTTCTTTTTTGATATTTATAGAGAGGAGAGAAACTTCTGGAGGGAGAGGTAGGTATCCATATTTATTGATCTAATTTGAAAAAGAAAGGCGGGGAACAAACACGCCTTCTTCATGAATGACTAGCTATAAATGAATATACCTAACAACCTGTATACAGAAATTAATGCCGGGAGATAAAAATCTCCTTATGTACAAAACGAAAATAATAAAATATATACATCGGGATGCCTTTAGCTGAAGAAAAATCTGATGCCGTGAGGGGCCTGAGCTGGCCTGCAACTCTGGTACTGTACTCTTGGCCTTTGAAGTATGAATTTGGATTCTGAATCTTAAATGCGGGGCAAATTTCTCTGGAGGGTTCTGAGACTCTCTGTCTGTGTTTTCTTTAATAGCAGTCATTTCATGCACCGGCTTCAGCTTTTTCCATTTAATTTCGCCCACAGGAGATCATCTTCTGGTATGTTCTTGATCCTCTGAAATGGAGGCGACAGATTGATATGCCCCCCTATGCTTAATTTGAAAACCTGCAAAAACCCTGAAAATGTTAGAAAAACCCGATTAGGGTGAAGGTGGGGGGTGATGGAGGTGGGAATGGATGAGACGACGCAACCACAGGTCAAAAATGGGAACATACAGGGTGGCGGGAGCAGACAATGGAGGTTTTTGTGAATGGGAGAAACGTAACACAGTATGGTCGTGGAAGAAAAATGGTGATAGACTATGAATTAAACATATAAAACATACGCATATATATATATATATCGGCGCGAGGATATAATATGAGAGTACGGGGGGGAAAGACACATAGGCGAGCGGGGAACAAGCAGGAGACGACGTGGCGGGTACGTTGATGGGCGGAGACATGAAACAGTGACACGATGGCAGACTGTGGGACGTGGCGGGACATAGCTATGAACGATCAACTCTGGGACACATCTGCCGTCGGATGGAGGTAGGCAGATCGGACGGAGCGGGTGGATCCCGCTGCACGGACATCGACCGAAGAATAACGTGCGGGGAGAGAGCGGTTTCCCGCTCGTACCAAAGACACGTGGCATTGTTCGTGTGGGATCGCTGACCCCGCGGTAAATACCGCCAGCCGACAAGAGCGGTGCGGGGGGGAAACCGCCGGTTTGCTGTGCGTCGGGGTCAGAGGTAGGGACCTCACTCCTTGATCTGTGCCGTTGATTGAACATGGATCGGACGGCTGTGACGGCTCCCGGGATATAAGTGATAAGCCCCCGTTTCTCCCAGCCCATGGTCCTGTAGCTCGGGTCACATGAAAATCGAAGTGGGAGGGGCTAAGGCTTAAGGGGCTTCGGCCCGATATATAAAATATACATTTTAAACGTTATAAAGCAGATTTTCGGGCGGGGATGATAGAATTAAACGGGGCCCAGGGGTTTTTACTCTCAAGAAACGTTAGAAATGGATTTTGGAGAAGGTGGCGGTCGAAAATTAAATAAGGAAAGGGGATATGTACAACACTGGCTCCATTTGGGGACGGCATGTTCGTCCTCGAGCATGTCGAGAACACGCAGACCATTCAAACTTTTCATCCCGCTGTTCAATTCCTGCTGCGCTTTCTCCTCAGGTAACTATCAGCATCCCCCTTTTTCCCTTATAGAAATTAGAGACCAAAAATAGCTTATGTACAATATATACAGTGGGGCGTTTCCAATCTGGGTTAGAATTGAAAATACGGCTTGAGGAATTGACCATTCACGGGGGCGTCCAACAAATCACCCTGTAGGTTCTCCAACATAAAAGTATTATTTCCCCCTTGGCTCACGATTCTGAAAGGACCAAACCATAATGGATCAAACTTAGCGTGCTTGCCCTTTTCTGCTCTGCGAACATCCCATCTAAGAACCAGGTCTCCAATTTGGAAATTTCTGTCCTTCGCGTGCTGATCAAAGACCTTCTTCATTTTTTCCTGGTATTCTATCAGTCTCTGGTCTACCTGATTTCTCGTCTCATCCAATTCTACCAACTGATGAATTCTTCTAATCATCTCATCCGGTTCTTCTTGGTTTTCCTGCATAAATCGTGCCACTGGCAGTGCCAATTGCACAGGAAATACTGCGGCCCGCCCATACACCAGCTCATATGGAGACTTGCCTGTTGCTCTTTTGCTGGTTATCCTGTTTGCCCACAGAGCAAACTTCAACTGAGAGTCCCAGTTCTTCTGATTTTCAGCTATTGTTTTCTTGAGGGCCCTTACCAGGGTTTTATTGGATGATTCTGCTAGACCGTTCCCCTGGGGATAATACGTTGTGGAATGAGTTAATACAATATTATACCTTTGGCAGAAATTTACAAATCTGGCAGACTTAAAAGCTTGAGCATTATCGGTTACAATTCTTGCAGGACAGCCAAACCTAGATATGATATTGTCTTCTAAAAAATTCATGATTACAGCATCTGTAGCCCTTCTTGTAGGTATGGCTTCCACCCATTTCGTAAAATAGTCTGTAGCTGTGAGTATCCATTTATGTTGGCCGCTTGATGGGGGGTGTATTTCTCCTATGAAGTCTAATCCCCATTTCTGGAAGGGTTCATTTACATGCACGGGAATCAAGGGAAAAGATGCTAACTTCTGTCTTTCTGCAAACCTTTGACATTTGTCGCATGTTCTGACCCAGGCAAAAGTATCTGAATATAATTTTGGCCAGTAAAAACCAGCCTTCAAGATTTTATTGTTAGTAGCCCTCCAGCTGTAGTGTCCTCCACATATTCCTTCATGGAATTCTGTCATTATATTCTGCACTTCATTTTCTGTGAGACATAACAGCAATATACCCAAAGGGTCTCTCCAATAGAGCTGTCCATTGGAAATGACATACTTCTGGGATCTCATCCTTACAGCTCTGTAGTTTGCCTTGTCACATCCTGGAGGACAACTAAGTGTCAACAGGTATTCAACTATTTTCTTGTACCATGGACTAGTCAGATACTTCACATGCACCTTTTGTGTGGCCATTTCTAGTCCATGTTGCTCCTCTTCTTTTCCTGATTCTTCATTTGCCATCATGGATAAATTAATGCCCAGAGCTTGATGATTAGATTCAGATAACATCTTGGAAAGTCCCTGTCCTTTGATCAATTTAGTAGGCTTTATGTCTAGATCATATTCCTGGATTTTTGCAATCCATCTTCCCCTTCTGCCTTCACTGTCCCCCTGAACTAGAATGTCTTTTACAGCTGCTGTGGGAACGTAAGCAGTAATATGGGATTGCAAAATATAAACTCTGAAAGCTTTAAGGGACTTTACCAGGGCATACGCCTGCTTCTCTAGTATATTATACTTTAGTTCAGCATCATACAACACCTGACTGAAGAATGCTATGGGTTGTTCATATCCTTCTTCATTTTTCTGCAATAACACTCCAGCAATTGTATGTGGTGAAGCAAATGAAAATACCATAAACGGCTTACTATAATCCGGTCCTGCTAGCACGGGAGCTTCGGAAAATGCTTGCTTAATTCTTGTAAATGCATCCCTAGACTCCTGGGACCACTTAACTTCATTGTCCTTTTTCAACATATTAGTAATGTGCCTAACTATCTCCGCATAGTTAGGAATGAATCTCCTTAAAAAGTTTATTCGGCCCAAAAACACCTGTACTTCTTTCTTATTTCTTGGCAGAGGAATGCTATTTATTACTTCAACTCTCCTAGGATCAATCTTCACACCATCCTTAGTCACAATATGTCCTAAGAGTTTCCCTTCGTCTAAGGCAAACAAAGATTTTTGAGGATTAAGGGAAAGGCCGTACCTTCTGCATTTTTCAAAAGTCCTTCTTAGATGCACAATATGCTCATCATCATTCTTTGAGAACACCGTGATGTCATCGAGGTACACTACCAGAAACTTGTCTTGTTCTCCCACAAAGGCTATGTCCATCGCCCTTTGAAAAGTAGCACCTGCATTAATCAGTCCAAATGGAATCCTTGCATACATAAAGGTTCCCCATGGCGTGGTGAACGCAGTCTTCTTCTGATCTTCTGGGAAAACAGCTACCTGATTGTAGCCTGAAAATCCATCCATCATTGACATTCTGGATGCTCCCACCACCTTCTGCAGGATATGATCCATTTTAGGCAGTGGATAGTTGTCTTTGACAGATGCTCTGTTCAAATTTCTGAAGTCTACACATAGCCTGATTTCTCCATTCTTCTTTCTGACAGGAACAAGATTCGCTATCCATTCTGAGTACCTCAAGGGCACAATTATTTTGGCCTTCAACAATTTTCTAATTTCTTTCTCAATTGAGGGAAGAAGCAGAGGGTTAATTTGCCTGAGCTTCTGTTTGTATGGCTTTGCATCTTCCCTAAGTGGGATCTTGTGCTGTATGATATTTACATCAAAAGTTTTTAGGTCCTCATAGGACCAAGCAAAAACATCTTTATAAGACTGAAATAACTTCAAATACTTTTCTTTATATTCTTCTGAGATTCTTTTAGATAATCTAACAATTTTGGGATCAGTAGCGGTACCCAAATTTAAATCTCTCATTTGATCTTCTTCTACTGCTTTGTCTGGCTGCATGGGGACATCATTCTTGTTGAATAGTCTTTCTAGAGGTACTAGTCCTCTAGGGATGACATTTCCTTTTAACTGCAATACTCTGTTTCCTGCTATATTCTCTTCCCATTTACCTTCAGCAATATTTTCAGCTTCTTCCTCCTCATCATCATCAATTTCCATACATGTGAATTCTCCCACTGTCTCCATGAATCTCTTCATCTGTTCGTCATCTTCAAAGACCTGCCAATGCTTAATATTGTCTGGGATAGATGGTCTGTAACGTACCTCTACTTCATATCTTAACAATGGGTTCTGAGGAGGTCGGAACGTACTGGCAGCCACAGCAAGAGAGTCTGCTATCCTGTTATGCTCCCGGGGCATGAACTGTATATTAAATGCTAAGAAGAAATTTTCTATCATATCCCATACTTCGTTTCTATATGCTCTGAGCCGAGGATGCTTAGTTTGGCATTCATTCTTAATCTGTCTCACTACTAGCTCAGAGTCTCCAAACACTTTCAGACATTGAATGCCCATGTTTCTAGCTGTCTGTAGGCCCAATAACAAAGCTTCGTACTCAACTACATTGTTTGTAGCTTCATACTCTAATTTGAAAGACAGCGGCACCCACCTCCCTGTGGGGGAGATTAACAATACCCCAGCCCCATTACCTTCTCTGGAATTTGCTCCATCGAAATGCAAAGTCCATACTTCTGATTTCTGGCCTTTCTTGGATTGCTCGGCTTGGAATTGACCAGAGGGGGACTCATGTGCATAGTCTTGACTCTCTTCTAACACAAAACATGAGAAGTCACCCTCTTTATTATAAACTGGAGAGTTGTCTGAACAATCAGCAGTGGTCACTATTTTAACAAATCTGGTCTCCCTATACAGCCTCCTCTCCTGACCACCAAAGACTGGGACAGTGGCATATGTTAAGTCGAGTTTAATCGATCCCCCAATCTTAGTACCCCAGGACCTTGACAACAGCATGCCAAAGCGAGCTGGGATATCAACGACCACAATATCCATGACCACACTTTTTGCTGGGATTTGAGCTAGATTGACCACTAAATCTTTAATCATTCCCAAGCATTTAACCCTTTTAGAATCAAATGAATATAAATCTTTATAAGGCCTTGTAATCTGCAGCCCTAGTTGCTCCATGACAGACAAAGGCATAAGATTATGGGAAGCTCCAGAATCTAGCATACAATTGTGAAGCAGCAGGTCATGAATGACTAGGGACACATAAAAGGGAGGAGTTGAAGGGTCTATCTCCTCAACGTGTGGGCCAAAGAATACCATAGGTCTTTCTTCTTGAAGATTTAGACTATCAGGTACAATTTGTGGTTCAGGAATAGGCATAAAAGAGGTGACCTGAGACTGATATACAGGCTGTTTCAACAATTCAGTCAGAGGAACAGGAATCTTAATCTTTTCGAGCTCTTTTTGCAGATTAAAAGCATATGTGGACTTTTCTATTATTACTTCTTTTGACTCCTTATTCTCAACTGAGGACTTGACTTCTTGGGACACTGGCTCAGCATTAGAAGGACTGCCTACTTTTGAAGAGGAAGGAATTTGATCATTTGACTGCAAGGGGGTATTTAGGAAATTCTTACCTTTTTCAACATTCTTTTTGGTCGCTGACTCCTTCTGAGCAGATGCTTCTTTCTGAGGTATTTCTTCCTCTTGCTCCTGAGTTCTGGTCCTCTTCCTTGAGGATCTGAGATCATATCTGACGTTGAACTGGGCTTCCATGAAATCAGCGAATTGCTTACAGTAAT
This sequence comes from Pinus albicaulis, assembly GCA_034641835.2. NCBI lineage: Eukaryota > Viridiplantae > Streptophyta > Pinopsida > Pinales > Pinaceae > Pinus > Pinus albicaulis. Next base: position 37,418 of record JAXQQM020071931.1, read on the forward strand.
GGTCAATCTCAGCTTCTTCATCCTCTGCTTGCACTGGGCACTCCATATCATCATTATTTGAAAAGGCCAGATTCGAATCTTCTAACCCATAAGCTGCATTCCCAGTGGAGTCATCTGCTGGTCCTTCCAGGTACAAGGGGTGAGGTACCTGATCTTGCTGCTCCCTTGTCTCTCTTGGTAGTATTTGCAATGGAGGCTTTCTATACTGAGGATTATATCCTCTGTTTGGAGCATTGTAATAGTTTTTAGGAGCTGCATTTTTGGCTTCCAGTTCCATCTTCACCATCTTCTTTATCATCTTACTTATTTCATCCATTTTATCTGAATCCTTTTCTTGATTAGAGGTAGAAACCTCTTCTTTGCCTTTTCTTCTGGCATCTGGTTCAATTTTCCCTTTTAACTTTCCTGTGGAGGCAAAGTTCGCTTCTAGTTCCAGAGCATCTGCTTGTGCATCATCTAGATTGGCAGGCTTTCTTTCCCTTAAGGAGAACCCAAAGTCGAAATCAAAAGCTGCTATGAAGATTATCTTGGCAGCAGCTTCATTTGGCTTCATTTCCGGAGGCAAGCTTAGATACAACTTGTTGAATCTTTTGATGAACTCTGATACCCCTTCATTCTGTTTCTTCTTGATAGTATTAAACTCAGTAAGGCACATTCCAAAATCCTTCTTTTCCCCCCACTTCTTGAGAAAAGCGTTTTCCATCTGATCCCAGGTTGTTACAGAACGATTACCCAATGTTTTAAACCATTTTCTAGCTTCACCTTCTAAAGACTGCACAAATAATCTCAAAACCACATCCAGGTGTTCAACATTCAAATTTTCTGCAAAAGAGCAGAAGGTCTCGAGATGTTTCTGAGCATTCACATCATTTTCACCATTGAACCTTGGCAGAATCTTCAGATAATCCTGTGGCATATCGTTCAACACTTGGGGTAAGGCCAGAGGAGCGTATTTGTTCAGGAGAAAAGCGGGAACATTGGCCATTGGAGGCGGTGGGGGTTGCACAACAATCTGAGAAACAAAAGAAGGGAGAGGGGTAGGGGGAAGCGGAGTGTGAATGACAATGGGAATATATTGGACCGAGGTCTGAGGTGTGGACGGGAATAGTTCTCGGTTGACGGGAGCTACTTCAGTGACCTCTTTAATTTCCTCAGCCTCGGGAATAGAATAAGGTTCTTCCCCAAATAAAGTATTTCCCCTACGTGGGGTTTCTAGATAAACTTCGGGATTTTCTGTTCTAACTTCTTGAGAAGAAGAGGGCGGATAATCTTCAACAGAACACTCAGGATTTTCAGCTCGGGCTGACTTCCTCTCCTTCCAGACTTTTTTATGAATAATTTTCTCTGGGTCAGACACGTAGGGTATTTTTAGTTGGGCTGTATCTGACCTCAAATGCGGCCTACGAGGAGCCAGGACTACTAATGAGATTTATCAAATAAGGACCAGTGGAGTTGCCAAGGTGAGAAATCTGCAACTCTTCACCTCTCTGTGCTCACCTGATTAGAGAGTGAAATAAAATGTCGAAAACCCAGGGAAACTGATGTTCTTGAATTCGTTCCCCGGCAACGGCGCCAGAAAGATGTTGTGGATGATTTTGTCACCCTCCTAGAGACAGCCTAGAGTTGCCATAGACCAGCGCCTAGGACATCTTAATATAGCAAGGAGTCCTTTATAGTTTGGGTTGTCAGTCCAGGGGACTCACTTACTATCTCTTGTTTTAAACAAGGAAATTGGAATAGGATGAATTGGTCCCAATTCTCTTTCAGTGGCTGATACACGGATAGGAATAAAGTAAAGACATCAGGTAAAACTTCAGCATGATAGTATCAGACAGCTAAGAGACCGCTTTATTGTAATGAGGGCCGATTCAAGTAATATATTACAGAAATCAGATATCAAGGCGTGCGTGCAGGAAGGAAACATGAGAAGATATTATTGACAAAAGGGCGCACCAATTTACGAATCCTTAAGCCATTAATATAGCAGAAGTTATGGAAGGAGTGAACATGGAACAACATATCACTTCTAGGCCTATTTAAAGCACTTGACCAATTCCAGAAAGGGCACCATTTAAGATGAATCCTTACTGCAAATTAGTGAGCCACTCGCATTCTAGAACATGATACAAGAAGAAAGTTTGCATGAAAAGGATGATATATTAACACATGAGAGAAATTACATACTGCAATATACCAAAGACCAGAATCCTCAATACAATCATAACCCCTCCTCACTGAGACCCAACGGGCTCTGAAACCTCATACAGAAACGCCACAAGATGCATACAATAGTCTTCTCGCTGCACAGCTTGCTTACAGAAATATGGAACCCTAACAATGTCTTCTTTTTTGATATTTATAGAGAGGAGAGAAACTTCTGGAGGGAGAGGTAGATATCCATATTTATTGATCTAATTTGAAAAAGAAAGGCGGTGAGCATTCGCGCCTTCTTCATGAATGACTAGCTATAAATGAACATACCTAACAACCTGTATACAGAAATTAATGCCGGGAGATAAAAATCTCCTTATGTACAAAATGAAAATAATAAAATATATACATCGGGATGCCTTTAACTGAAGAAAAATCTGATGCCGTGAGGGGCCTGAGCTGGCCTGCAACTCTGGTACTGTACTCTTGACCTTTGAAGTCTAAATTTGAATTCTGAATTTTAAATGCGGGGCGAATTTATCTGGAGGGTTCTGAGATTCTCTGTCTGTGTTTTCTTTAATAGCAGTCATTTCATGCACCGACTTCAGCTCTTTTCATTTAATTTTGCCCACAGGAAATCATCTTCTGGTATGTTCTTGATTTTCTGAAAAGAAGGCAACAGATTGATATGTCCCCTACTCTTAATTTGAAAACCTGCAAAACCCTGAGGATATTAGAAAAAACACGACTAGGGTAAAGGCGGGGAGTGATGAAGGTGGGGAAATGGATGAGACGACGCAAATCCACAGTCAAAAATGGGGAACCATTTTGGCGGGAGCAAGACAATGGCGCAGGTTTTTGTGAATGGGCGAAACGTAACACCAAAGATGGTCGTGGAAGAAAATGGTGATAGACTATGAATTAAACATATAAAACATACGTATATATATATATATATCGGCGCGAGGATATAATATGAGAAAAATGTAAGACACATAGGCGAGCTGGGAATAAGCAGAGATCACGTGGCGGGTACGTTGATGGGCGGAGACATGAAACAGTGACACGATGGCAGACTGTGGGACGTGGCGGGACATAGCGATGACCGATCAACTCTGGGACACATCTGCCGTCGGATGGAGGTAGGCAGATCGGACGGAGCGGGTGGATCCCGCTGCACGGACATCGACCGAAGAATAACGTGCGGGGAGAGAGCGGTTTCCCGCTCGTACCAAGGACACGTGGCCTCTCTCGTATGGGATCGCTGGTCCCACGGTAAATACCGCCAGCCGACAAGAGCGGTGCGGGGGGAAAACCGCCGGTTTCACTGTGCGCCCGGGATATAAGTGATAAGCCCCCGTTTCTCCCAGCCCATGGTCCTGTAGCTCGGGTCATATGAAAATCGAAGTGGGAGGGGCTAAGGCTTAAGGGGCTTCAGCCCGATATATAAAATATACATTTTAAACGTTATAAAGCAGATTTTCGGGCGGGGATGATAGAATTAAACAGGGCCCCGGGGTTCTTACTCTCAAAAACGTTAGAAATGGATTTTGGAGAAGGTGGTGGCCGAGAATTAAATAAGGAAAGGGGATATGTACAACAGCAGCAAGGTATGGGTTTGATGGAAATCAAGATTTATGACTATTTTGACCAAGCAATAAAGCAATACTAGGGTTACAAAGGCAAAGGACACCTCAACCCCTCCAAATGATCATTTAAGGCTTTTTAGACATAAGTAATGAGTTTGATAAGTGTTTCTTTGAGAACTTAGAAGACAACACTGTTTGCTTTTTCTAAGCATCCCTAAAAACTCAGAAGTTTGGGAAGATGGACAAATATGGTCAAATAGTGACAAAGAAGCCTCCTTCATCACAACAGACGGTTTCAAAGGGTTTTCAAACTACCTTCTAGGGTTTGGAAGATAAGCACTAACTCCACTTCATCAAAAGGTAAAATCAGAGGTTTTAAAGAAGATCAAGAAGCGCAGACATGAAAATCAATACTCCACTACACCAAAGGTAGAAGATGATGAAGAGTATCAGCAAAAAGAGGCAAGAAATTTCAGTTCAAAGGTCTCTTTTCTCTAAAGAACAGTTAGAGGCATATTCAAGTGGCCAAAAGGGACGAACCTGGGTAGAAATTGCCAAAGAAAGCAACTATGACAAACATGGGCCATTATTGATAAAGTAAGTTGTCCAAGTTCAAAGGAGACAGTGATCAAAGGGCAGAAGTAGTGTAGGCACCTGCAAGATCAGAAGTGGCTAGCAAAAAACACAAAAAATGGTTTAAAAATAGCTCACCTCCCTCACTTGACATACATCATTGTTAGAATGACCTAAGAAATAGATACACCCTTGGTTTACGACAGAGAAGTGGAACTCCCAACAAGGGCCTCCTTATCAATTGACTATTCTGCAAAAGATAGATGAACATGAATGGGACTTTACAAAACTATCAAAAGTGTTTTCTTACAAGAAAATTGATAAGGTCAGGGCAAGCAATGTTTCAAGTAAAGGTGGCACATCTCAAAAGACCAAGCTACTGTTTATATTTACTGCTAGGGTATTTCTCCCACCAGGAGGTTTTTTCCTCATTACTTAAAGATAAAAACATGGAAGAATATCAGTCAAAGGGAGAAATTGCAAAAATGATAAGTTTGCTGTGTATAGGGGTTAAAAGTCATAAAATAGGTTCATTTTCCAAATATAAGTGAGATGCATACTCTTGGATTCTTCAGGAAGGTTATCAATTTGAAAAGAACCTCAAGAGGCCTCCAACATGTGAAAAGGGCAAAGTCCCTGTCGAAATGCCACCTACAAGACCAAAAGCAGTCAAAAGGCACAGTGAGAAAAAGTGAGGAGAAATGAGCCTTATAAAGTTGGTTTTCACATTTAATCATATTTTCAAAAAAACTATAAAGTCTTTTCTCCCTCTTTTCACTTCATTTTTATCGTAGCAAATAAGGAAAGAACTGTTGGGAGAATTTTGGAGAGTTTCTGTGCAAAACTGTTACAAGTTACAGGCGCTACGCACCGAGGCCAACACTACGCACTTGGGCCTCGGTGCTAAGCATACACCAGGTGGCCGCAATGTTATTTAACACTGCATTGCGCACCCACAGCCCGACGCTACACACCCAGGCGAGCACTATGCACAGACACAGGAAAACACATTGCCCGCTCATTTTCCTAGGCGCTATGCTCCGGCTGGCCCGACGGGCCCTTCTCCGCCCGAGTAGACCCAAAGCTACGCTCTGGCTGGCTCGACAGGCCCTTCTCCACCTGAGGAGACCCAACGCTACGCTACGCTCCGGCAGTCCAGCCTGACCCGACCTGAATGCGCAATCGGGGAGGTGCTACACACAGACATAGTGTGTCCATATTTTCCCAAAAAGGGTAAAAAATTCAAGTTTTCACCTCCAAACCTCTTGCAGTCAAAGAAACAAGGCTAGTGGTTCTTTTTCTTGCCTTCCAAACATTCATTTTCCTAAGCAAAAAGGACATTTAAGGGCCTAATGTGACAAAACCCTAGGCTGCAGAAAAATCAATTTTTTGATCTCTTGGGTTAGGGTTTGCAAAGAAAAGAGTTGTTATATATGTAGGAGAAGACCAAGTGACAACAAAAAAACCTATAAAAACTGAGCACACTCCTTGGAAGCTTCATCTTAGCCCTCATCTCCAAAATTTTCCCTTACATCACTCATTACCATCCTTTGACCTAAAGGCTCTCAAACAAAATAAAAAAAAAACCCTTCTGTGCTAACACCAGTCACCATGTCTGAAGGAGAAATTCATACCAGCAGTGATGAAAGCCAAAGACCTACCAAGCCTAAACACAAGGGAGGAAGGGATAATAGTTTTGAACCCTTGGACACTACTCAAATTACTTCCTCTCCCATGATCCTTTCATCCTTTCAAGATGTTGGGTGTTACCAATTTTTTGAGAAAGTTAAACAAGTCCACAGCCACTCAGACTTGACTAGATTTTTCATCCTTGGCTTGAAAAATCACCAAGTCAACCTAGCAGGAGTGGAATTTTAACTCTCATCTGAATCCATTTCTAAAGCCACAGGTATTATAGACATTGGTGAGATATGGTTTAAAAAAAGAAGTTGGACTTGAGCTACTATGAGCCCTACCTAAAACCTAGCTGTCAACAAGGCTGCAAGGTTGTTTTCCCCTTCTCCCACCTTCTAGAGAGGTATGCCCTACCGATGAGGCAGATTATCAGGTACTTCACCTATGAGGGGAGATACTCTAGGGTTTATTCATATCATGTAAGGTTACTAATGCACTTCAACAAAGTCAAAATGATGAACCTACCATACTACCTCTTCCGTAGAATTGACAAGATGGCCTCAGTAGTCAAGAAGAGAAGCTATGACCACCAAATGCTGAGCCTTTTCCACCACTCCTTGATCAAAATGATTGTCTTACACCAGTTGGAGCAGAAAGGAATCCCTTGGGAAGTCTTCATCTCACATGATGTGTTTACAAATCCCCAAGCCTTCATTTAGCAGAATTTACCTTCCACTTCACAACCACCTACCTCCACTCCTCCATCATCACTGCATATGCCTTCTCCACAAAGAAATTCACCTCCTATCTCTTCTCCTAATGCATCAAGTGAAGGAGCTGACAATAGCTCCAATAAGGAGAAAACAGATGACAATGATGAGGAAGAGGACAATGAGGTAGAAACTGAGGTAAATGAAGAAATCAATGATGAAGAAGAGGACAGTGAGGTAGAAATTGAGATAGATGAAGACAAAAAAGAAGAAGACAACAGTACTAAAGGGAATAATGATGGCAGTGACCATGAAGAACAAAAAAACAACAGTGAGGAAGAGGCAGAAACTATTGAGGAAGACCATGAGGGTGATGATAGCATTGAAGAAAGTGAAGAGAATAAAGTAGAAAACAATGATACAAATACAGAGCTTAATCAAGAAGATGATGAGGAAGGTAAAGAAAATAGTGGGGCAGAAACAGAGCCTAATGATGAAGACAATGATGATGACATAAAGGAAGAGGATGAACATGGTAGCCCTGAAAAGAAATACAGTGATGAAGAGGGGAAAAAGAGTGACAGTGATGACACTCTTGAAACAAATTCAAATGCACAAGAGAGTGTTGATGATGAGCAAGATGACAGTCAGCAGGAGAGTGCACAAGACATCCTAGAGAAATATTATTCTGAGCATGATAGTGAGCCCAATCACAGTGACAAAGGTGCTGAAATAAATGAAGAAAATGAAGATGAAGAGACAAGGGAAGAGAGTGAAGAAACTGAATACCAAGAGCAAACAAATAATGAGGGTGAAACAAATTTTAAGGGTGAAGACATTGACCAAGACAGTGATACAAATGAGACAGTCAATGACATATGTCATGACTGTAATGACACCAATCTGCCTCCAAATGACCAAATAACTCAAAGTGACCATGCTAAAAGTAACAAAGAAGAAGACCTTGGTGAAGGACAGAGCCAAAATGAGGCAAGTGAGGGGGATAGTGGTCAATTTGAGAGCCAAGGAAATAGGGAAGAAAATAGTAAAGAAGGAAAGGATGATGATGAGGTTAAAGGTCAAAAAATCAGTGATCCAATGGAGCATTAAGTGACTCATGAAAGTCATGAAAGAAATAATAAGGCTTGTGACACCTCCAAAGGTAAGAGCACCCTCATCCATCCTCTCACATGCACCTACCACAGAGGCATAAGAGATGTTTTTGCTACCTCAAAAAGGAAAAGGGCCATCTCTCCTCTAGCAATCAAGCATAAGGACAAAGGCAAGGAAAAAATGGGCAAAGGAGGGCAACAGGTGAAGGTAAAAAGAAGTAAAAGGATCAAAAGGACTTCTCAAGGCCCTCAGTTCATTGATCTAGACAGTGACAATGAGGACTAGGAGATGAACACTAAATTGCTTCTCTTGGAGAAAGATGCAAAAATTCAGGAATGGGAAGGGGACTTTGATATGGCTCAAAGGGTCATCCACTATTACCAAGAGGAACATAAGCATTTCAAGGAGGTGAAGAGGAGCCTTTCCCTACAAAAGAAAATGGCCAAGCATTATGCAAGGAAAAGCATGCTTGCTAGTGCCAAGTTAAAGAAGGCCCTCATTGAGCTAGAAGACCTAAAAAGAGCCAAAATGCATGACAGCCTTGGAATCTTGGCTGAGGCTTCTCAACAGGTGTCCAAAACCTCTTTAGGGATTTCTCCACAAATTTTGAGGCAAATTGGACAACTTTTTGTTTTTTCCAAATTTTGACCCATAGGAGTGCAACACCCTAGGCACTATGCAAAAAATTGGTTCATCCTCAGCTATCAAAGTTTGTATTTTTGTATTTTTCACATCACAAAAAATATTCTCACAAATTTTCAGATCATTTGGATCATTTTTACCCCCTCAAAAGGTAAAAAACATCAAGAAATTGACCTTTCTACCTCATTTTCAGACCAGGTGTTGTGCACAGAGCAATGTTGGGAGATTTGATTTTTTAAAATTTAAATGGAATCCACTTAGAAAAAATCAAACATTTATGGAAATTATAATCATCAGGCTTTCCAACGAGCCATCACAGAGCCAAATTCGGTGTCAGGAAGGCCTCCAAAACACTGCTATAAAAAGGCCTATTTCTGCACTGTGCACCTGGCATAATTTCACTGTTTGACACAGTGCACTACGCTCCTGTAGATGACTGAGAAGAATGTGCATTTGGAAAGTTTTCACATGCTTTTCAGAGCCTAAAATTCAATATAATTGCTATTTTTGGCCGGAAAATATATTTTTTAGATATTTTTGTGCCTTGGGCCTTGCAAGGCCTCAAGGACAACTTAGGATATTTCTGGTTGGCCAATAGGCTTCTAGATACTCTCTTTGGTTTTCCTCCTCTATGATTATTATATATTGCATGAGGATTCATTGTAAAGAGTTGGGACTTTATGTGTTTAAGAGAAATACATGGTTTTATGAGCTTGGAGAAGAAATTGGTTTTGTGAAGTGGATGAATGGCTTGTTTGGCTTGATGATGGAGAAGCTTGTTTGCAGGATTCCATAGCTTGGTGAATGGTGATGTTTTATTAACTTGTTAATGTTTCCTTGTCCTCATTTTGTTTCATTCTTCTTCGTTGCTATAGATTAGAAAAGTATAAGTTGAGACATGCTCATGGAAGCACCTCAAACCTCCTGTTTATTATAGCTTTGATGTTTTCCTCTTTTGGCCACCTTAAGGAATTCTTGACTGCTCCTTAGGTCCACCAATTTTTTTTTGTTTCATAAATGGTTAGTATGCTAGATTACAAGTATGATTCATGGTATGCCCTGCTTATTTGAAGTTTTCAAAACCCTATCTTGAAGCTTTTTTTGTGGAATATTGATTGATAAGGTTAAGTCAAAGAGTTCTCGTTCGATCTTTCCCTTTGCCCATGCTTACCAACTTGTTTCAGAGTTCCCAATAGCTTGATATATGCTGTTTAGGATTTCCCTCTCCATAAATTGAGTTATTTTTTTATCTTATGTGTTTTCCCAAAAGCTGAAGGTGAATTTCTAAAGTTAGGAGTTCTAATGCTTCTATGTTTCACTGGAATGTTCATCTTACATGTTTATCAGTTTGAGTATTGTTCATAGAGATTAATGGTTTGCCCTACCTCATGAGTTGTTGCTTCAAACTATATATGTTTAAGACCTCTTATTTTTTCCCAAAATTAATGTTCATTACACCTCATACATCACCTAAAGGATCCATTAACCTTGCTAAATCGTCCCTGCAGTATACTTTGTTTCATCATTTAGACACCCTTGACTTCATTTGAATCCATAGCCCCATTAATTTGATAACCTCTCACTCCACCTTTCCTACTTAATCATTGTACCCCAACCCAAAACAAACAAACAAAACTGCACTTAACAACTAGTCTAAAATTAATCACCCAAAGCGAACAAGTTCACATCCTTCGCATAATAGAGAGAGCCCTCTCTGAGTCTAGGAAGGCTAGGTCCTAGGACTCCAAAGACTAGTCTGATGTTACCCTGTCATTTGGTTTACTAATCTGCCAAGTCACGAGACACTAATAGATTACACCTGCACCCCAATAGTGCATTAACTGCAACTGGACCCCAAAAATATTAGGATCACTCTACATGCCTCATCTTACACCCTCAACTCGAATTTCTTGAGCTAACTCAATCATCATGACTTAGTTAACTAATACAAGTAGTTATGAGATGAAATTGCAATTTATTGTCCAATTTATTTAAGGGAAAAATAAATTATACACTCACATTCCTCACCAGTGTTTAACCTCACCAATGTGTAACCTCACTAATGTGTGTGTAATTTTTGTCCTTTCAGGTTGCCAATTTCACTTTTTCTTGTTGCAAATTTCAACACTCCCTCTCAACAAGAAAGGAATTCAAGTTATCCCAATCTGGTACCTTTGGAATGTTCTGCATGAAACACTTCTCTAGTGTTGTTTTCACCTGCAGATCCTGAAACTAAATAGCCTCTAAACAATGAAATCAATATAATGCATCTGTCATCAAAGTATTTTGACTGCTACTAGCTACTACACCTGCCTACTAGATTCTCTACTGCTGACATCTGCATCCATGCCATCTGCACTACTGCCAACTCTAATATGTGATCCAGTATCTGACATCTGTCACTCTGATTTATGTCTTCCTGACATTTGACTGCATCAATCCAACTGATCCTTCCTTCTACTACTGTACTGTGGGTTCCTCGTAGCCAGGTTCAATCCATGAGACACACCATCTCAATAGACCCTGCCCAAATTTATTATTGGGACTATATATGCACATCGCCCCACCTCTCACCTGGAGGTATAGTTGTATGTACTCCCTCTACCCATCTGGATCGAAATTTCCCCCTCCTAGAGGTCTCTTCTTGAGTGGACTCTTCCACTCGGTCTCCTCTCTGCGTCTCCAATTGTGGCTACTCCAAAACCTTCTAAGACTACATTGAGAGATAATTTCTCCCTCTCAACCACCAAGTCATTAGCCATTTCTTTGCTCCTCAAATATTTTCATGCATCCTCGACCTCAAGAGCATACAGGTTCTTGAATCTTACACCGATTTGTTTCACCCATCCTATGGCTATGTGTCTAAGGAAAAACTTTCCTTTTCTAAACATCACATCATAACCATGGCCTTCCAATACTGCTACAGAGACAAGATTCTTCCTTAGGCTTGGAACATATAAAACATCTGCTGGTCTGAGAGGGGAGCCATACTCCCTTTGAAAGGTAATTGTACATATGCCGATCGCGCTATACCTTCGGTCATCTCCAAACTCTATGTTCTGTTGGAGTTCCTTCTCCTCCAAGCCACTAAAGAGATCTGTATTCCCCGTCATATGTAATGAGGCACTGCTTTCTAGATACCACATGCATCCCATTACAATGTTGGCCATGCATGCAATGAGAGTAAAATCAAGCTTGAATTGTGAAGCTAGTGCTTCACCCACTGCAACTGCAGGCTCCTTCTTGCTTGCCTTCTTCTGTGGAAAATTCAAGACATAGTGCCCATGCTCGTGACAGTGAAAACACTTGATATTGGACAAGTATCTCTTTCCCTCTTCGCCTTGGGAACCCTTTTCCTTGGCTTTATTTCCTTTTTAGACTAATACACAATAGTATTCTTTGTTGGTGTTGGAGCTCCCATCTCTGGTGCTCCGCCTTATCTCTTCTATTACCAAGTCTAACCACAAACACTCCCAGTCTTGTAACTTCTCCCTCCCATTCACAAAGTCCTGGTAACTAGTGAGCTTTGGTATTGCAACAAGAATGCTGCAACTACCAGAGGCTGCCCTACTTTACTTTATCAACCCAGGGTTCATAAAAAATTGGAGGTGACCGTGCTATATACATATCAGATGCATTCTACTCATGTCATCCTCTTCTAAACTCTACGAAAGGGTGCTATTTCAATGGTTTCTAGATGAAGTCTGTCACACTTCTGAATTTATACCTAGGGCTACAAATGATTCAAAGCCATTAGTCTATCAGCAAGAAGAGAACTATTCTACAGTAAGAAATTACATCTAACTACTATGCAATGAAATAAATATACACATTAAGCTATGATAAGAAATGGAAGCAAACTAAGCATCTTGCATGAAGTAAATTGCTGAATTGAAATTGCATAAAGAAAACTAACCTAATCACACTTTTTTGGGCCAAATGGCTAAACACACTCTATCTACTCTATTTTCTATCTATCATGCTTTTAATCATGACCTAACTATGGTTGTAAATGCATTGTTTTGTAGCTAGGAGGAGAAAGCACTAAGGTGGCTTATGAATGGCTTGAACTCACGAGTGCAAGGATGAAGGTGTCTTGGTGGTTTTTCCAGGTTTGGATGAAGTGGATGGTGGTTTCTAGGCTTAACGAGGGGCCCATTGGTGCTGCTGCAAGTGTTGCTATAGGTTTCCTGTAGTGCTATAGGAAAGTCCTGAATTGCTACAGGAAACAGTCCGAGGGAAATCCGAGGCCAAAAATGGGTGAGAAAAGTGTAGGGAAAGTGGAGTGAAGGTGTGTTTGGATGAGTGGAATATGGAAAACCTCTTGCCAATCTCAGAACCTCTTGAGAAGCATGTCTTGCACCTCTAGGGTTTTCTCATGGTATGAATATGAAAAATCTGAAAACAGGTCTGATGGCGATTTTGAGGAAAAGAAGGCTGATAAAGGGTGATAAATGAAGTTGAAGGTGCTGGTGAAGTCCTCCTTTGCTGTGCTATTTGAACCTGCAAGAAAACTACCTGTTCATGCAACAAATATTGACAAATTCATTATGAAGGAAATGGAAAAGATGAGTTGAATTTGGAAAGCAAATATAATTTAGCCTACAAACATAAATCACACTCAGTATTATAGACATGTTCATGGAACTACAACAACCTAACTATTAATTCCAAGAAATAATAAACTAAAAAGTAATTTTGGCCTGTGGAGAAGGTCTACACTCCTCAAGCTCTAATGAAAGAGATGAGAGATGGAGGCTTGACACACAAATTTATGAGTTTATAGACTATTCTACCAACATGTAAGCAAGCTTAATCTACAACAAAGTCAAATTTAAGGAAACTAAAAATGGTGAATTGAAAAGTAATAAAACTAGCTAAAAACCCATAAGCAAAACTAGATACAATGACATAAAAGTAAAGATTGAATACACAAGAGAGACTATGGCCAATGGATTGGGCCCTAACCAGCAAGCCTAGCCCTCTAAAACTATATCAGTGAAGCACAATCTGAATACTCATTTTATTGAAGAAGATAGTCTCATTACATAAACATGAAAGTCTCAAAAACCTATTACAAGAGCTACGAGTCTATTAGTTTCCTTCAAATTTCGAATCCTAATGAGCTCTTGATTAGCCCTATTTAACCTAGAGGGTAGCTACCAAAAAATCCCTAAAAGGTAGGTGATGTGTCCACTTTGACTGCAAGTGAAGTGTAGCTTTGGTGCACTTGATCTTGAGCTTGCTTGTCTGCCTTTGATTTCGAGTTGTTGGAGGGAATATCGAGGATCCATTGGCTGCTTTTGGGAGTTAAGGAGGTGGAAAATCCCCCTAGAATATCTTCTTTATTTCTACTCCGAGCTTTAATGGAAAAATATTCATAAAAAATGCAATATCTTCATGATTTTATTGCATTCAACTCATGTTAGGCTTTCGAAGTATGACAAGCTTTAATCACCATCTACACTAGCAACATAAGACCATAATATAATTAAAATGTGAGAAAAAGAGACTTAAAAATGAAAAAAAGGTGACAATTAGCCCCTCCAAATGTACCTAATTATGGAGTTCATCATCACCCCCTACCAAATGGTTGATCATCCTATGAGGAACTTAGTCCTCCTTCTGCATTTCTTTCAAAGCTTCGATGGACCCTCTGAATTCCCAAGGAAGAAGTGTGGGAGTCCCTTCAGGAGGGTAAAAGAAATAATTATTTTCTGCTTCCTCCCATTCTTTGTTCTACTCATCTTGGTCCTTTCCATCACTCAGCCCCAGTAGCAATGGTGGATTGAGTTTCAAACCAAGCCACTAAATCTTTCTGGCATGCATGGCCCTTTTGTATAATGGTGATATTTCCAAGGAACCTCTCAATATTTCTTGTGTGTGGTACTCCATGTTTATAAGGTAGTGAGGGAGGTTGTTCCATATCCTTTGGCTAGCCATTATGCACTCATCTCCCAACAACCTAGAAACATCATCAAAGTGAGCCATGGCTTGAGCTTGTGTATGGAGGTATTTTTCTGCAAGTGCAATATCCTTTTCTATCTTAAGATGGTTGTTGATGACTACCCTAGGGATGAATAGTTCTTCCCTAATGTGTAAGGGTTTTATGTTTTCTCTCCTCATAAATCTTCTTACTTCTTGTGCTATGGTCTCTTCATTAAACATCCATGATGCCAATGCCATTAACTGCATGTGTCCCATCCTAGGATTGGGGTCCCAAATGTTCAAGTCTGTCAACACAAGGTTGTGCATGTAGAACTTTGCCATTTTTTCCTTGTCTGCCATACTTGATTGGTTGCAAAAGTCAATGAGATGTCTGCACTTCTGAAAAGGTAAGGATCCATGGGAGGCTAATGTTTTGATTTAAAAGAAGCCACTACTCCTTGAGGTAAATTGGCATAGGAAGCTGATGAATATCTATGTTGAATGGTCTCCATGCACAAATCTGCCATGGTGGCCATTTGTTTGTCCTTTTGCTGAATTTGATCCTGCAATGCTACATTCTCGGCTTGGACCTTATGAAGCTACTCTTTCAAAAAGCATTCTCTGAGCCTAACATCGGAAAAATCCTTTCCCAGCTTAGCCACGTTTCCCTCCATGACCTCTATGTCATGCACACCTTTAGATGCGGAAAGATTCATCCAATGATGAGTGCGTGCCCTCTCCTCTTCCAACTGATAAAATAAAGGCACTGTGAACTTTTGAGGAATCAATCTGCCCCCTTCAATGTATGTGTAGTAGGAGCTGAGATTTGGTTGAGGGCTAGGGTTTGGCACTACTGGTACATCTTTGAGGATCAATTTTGGTGAGGTGGGTTCCTCCTTTTCTTCTTTTTCTCCCTCTTTTTCATCTTGTCTTCCATTTTGTGCCTTGTCCTAAACTTCCTTTACCTCTTGCCCATCTATGGTTGTATTTTCTTCCTCAACCAAGGCCTTTTTCTATAATTCTGGGTATACTAGAGTTTCTTGTAGCAGAAACACAGTTTCTTGTAGCAAACATTGTTTTTCTTGCTGAAGACCCTCTTTTTCTTGTTTTTCTCCTTTTTTAGTCTTTGGAGGGTTTGTGGGGGTTACATGAGGTGTATGTGATGCCAACCTTGCTGAGTGTCTTTTGATGTAGGTTACAGGGGTCCTCACAGGTGAGGTTACCTCTTGCACCCTTCCTTCCTCTAATATTATTTCATCATCTTTCTTTGGTGATTCCTCAATGGAAATAGGGCTCTTGGTGGGAGTCTGGTTTCCCTTGCCTCACCCTTTGACTCTTCCTAGTCCTGAAATACATAGGTGTTTGCATCTTCCTTTTTGTTTTGAAAGGTTTTCTCAAAGTGGCTAGGGTAGCAGCCAATTCCTGATCTGTAATGTCTGGTGACATGGAAGCATCTTGAGGGGAGGTTTCATTGCCTAGGATAGGCTAAAATCCTTTCTTTTCCTTAGTCTTTTATTCCTCCTTCCCCTCATATTTTTCTTTATCTATCTCTATTGTCTCTATGTTTTCTGATTCAATCTCCATTCCTTCTTTTTCTTCCTCATCTCCTATCTCCTCTTCTTATTCTTCTACCCCCTCTTCAGCCTCATCTTCTTCTTCTTATACCTCCCTCTCTCTAAGGCTAGAGGCAAAGGTTTTCCCTATTTGGGTAGCTATGAAGGCTTCCCTATCCATGTCTATGGAAGAAGACCAAGATACAGGTAGGTTTAATATTCTCAAAGAATCATACACTATCAGTTTTATGAGGCCATGATGAGCCAAGTGCTGGTATTTTCTTTGGCTCACCTTATTTCTCATGTCAGTTATAGAGGTTATGAGGAAATGAGGGATGCTTAATCTCTGTTATAGAGGGAGTTCTCCTTGAAACCTAAGTTAATTAAACAATCTGAAATGATACTAATAGACCACACTAAGTCTGCCTTCACAAAAAATAAACTTCATGATATGGAAGGCTACTTCATACCATGGGTATGGAAGGCTTTCTCTCCTCACTCCATTTTTGTCTTCTATGTATTATTCTCTTGGCAGAAATAAGCTTTTCTTTGCTGCAGTGCTTGGCATTATTTCCTTAACCCATTTGACTCCTAAGGGAAAATTTGTAACTCTGCTTATGAGTTCAGGTGATAGTGTGATGGCTAGGCCTCTAACAACAGTGGTGGCTCTCTCCTCTTAGTGTGATTGTAGAGCTACTACAAATTATTGATCTATCTCTTCATAAAAACCTTTCAAAAACTCGAAGAACCCTAGCCATTGGTGATTTTTGAAGATTTCCATGACTTGAAGATGCTGCCTAATTCTCTTAATGTCAGTGGGCTCCCTTTTGTTGAATCCCTCTCCCATTTTAATGGATGTGATATGAAGGTGGTGAGATGTTTGAGAGTTATGTGAAGATGTCTTGGAGATGGAGGTCTTTAAACAAATGCAATTTTGTACCATTTAATTGCCAAATTTAACTTGTTGTGTGTAAATTTCATGGAGAAATATCAGTGTTAGAGGATGGAAACCACTTGACTTTGTCCTCTGGTGTTTTTTATTGAGATATGGTGGCTTTGGGAAGCAATTTCACCCACAGGTGACTCTGTGTTTCCCTTTATACCCTTGTTGATCTGCCTCTGAAGTTGCTTGTAGAAAATATATGTTTCCTGTAGCATGATGGTGCATGCAAGATCTGATCTCAATGTTGCTCTCCCTGATGGCTCCCACTACTCTCCTTCTCTTGCTGCTCTTCTAAATTGTCAGCGAAATGGTGAAAATGAGACATAACTCACCTTTATGGAATTTTTAACTAAATTTGGAGCGTTGTGCTGACTCATACTTAACACAAATTTTCCTCTTTGAGACCGTTGGTCCCACTCTAGTTAATGATTGATGATCCTCGTAATCACCTTCTTCGTACCCATTCACTCCCTCTTGAATTTATTTGACTTGATAGGTGACATGTACTTTAATTTTACTCTAGTTTAACTTTATGAAGGTGGCCAAGTTAACTGGCCACCTTTTTGCCTTTTAAATTTCTAAAACTCGACATTAAACCATTTTGGTCATTATGAATGAATAGAGAGAGGTGAAGGGCCATACCTAAGCTTACCTGGTGTTAGTGTGGTGCTGAATGAGTTGGTGCAAGGAGATGGAATTGGTGCTTACAACCATGATCTCTTCTTTGTTGTATTTTTACTTTCTTGTTTATTTTATGAGTGAGCAACTTTTTCTGAGTGACCTTCTTGTCTTTTCTAAGTGATCTGTTTAATATTTTTTGTTTTTCTCTTCTTGTAGGTGTTTCATGGAGGTCTTCAGGTGCCATGGATGGTGTGATTTCCCTCCTGGAGTCTTTAGGTGGTCTTTTGGAGTCATCTTCATCAAATTTTCTTCATCTTTTGGCCTTTTTGTGCCACACACATATTTTCTACAAGAAGCTTTCCAATTCCTGTAGCAGTCTTCTTCTATCTTCTTCTTGCTTCAGTTTGCTCAGAAATGGAGGGAAATGGTTTATGGAGGCTAGGAATGGAGTCATGGAATGAATGGAGTGGAGGATAGGTGAGTGAAGAGGTCTCATTCCAAGTTTCATATGATCTAGCTACTAATGGTGCAACATAGGGTTTAGAGAGTGAATCCTTGTGCATGGAGTGAAATAAGGGGTTTAGAATGGTAGGTATAGGTAAAACATAAATTATCATGCTATCCTTGAAGTTTAGAAATCCTTGAGAGAGATTCTTCCTTCATGAATTAGTTTCCTTTATCATTTACAGGAGTTTCCTGTAGTGCTACAAGAATCCTGTAGCTGCTAGTTTTTCTTGTAGCAATTAAAGTTAAGAGAAAAGATGAATTTTTTTCCTATATGAGGGGTGAAATGGATGAATGGGTGTATTCTAGAGTGGCTCATGGAGTGTGCAAGTAGAGGATAAGGAGAAATGAAGAGAAACTTTTCCTCTGGATCCCAAAAACCATCTTTGATCAATAACCAGCAAAACAGAAAAAAAAAAAGTGCGTAGGTATTTTTCCTTTATTTGTTTCTTTATTTCCTCTTTATTATTTTTTTTTTTGAAGGCAAGTGGGCTTCCTCTACAAAGGTTTTCAACCCACCGGCCTGCCTTGGGCGCCTCAGAGAGGCTTTCACCCAGGGATCTTTTATTTTCTATTTTTTGTCTTTTTCTCTCTTTATTTTTTGCTCCAAGATTGCCTCATGGAGGTTTTCGACCCTGGAGTTGGCCTTGGGCACCTCAGAGAGGTTTTAATCCATGCATATTTTTTTTTTATTTTTTATTTTTTTTCTAGGAGGGGGAGGCACTGGAAACTATGGAGTATTCCATGACATACAACTCCCTGTTTATTGAATTTATAAATTCTTCCCTTGACAGGGGATTTTTGTAAACCCTGAGCCTGTAGCCATTGACAAGTAGGGGAATTCCTTCCTCATCTATGGTTTTGATCTGGACCGCACCATTATCACAAAATTTTTCCACTTTGTAGGGTCCCAACCATCTTGTCATTAATTTTCCTTTGAAATCCTTAAACCTTGAGTCATACAAAAATGCCCAATTTCCTTCTTAAAAGGTCTTTTTCTTAATGTAATTGTCATGCCATACCTTCCTTTGTAGTTGAATAACTTCTGTGTGAAGGATTTATTTCATCCTGTTAGGGTCCCGTGATTTGGCCGATTGGCTAGCCAAATGACGATGTAACATCAAACCAAGCTTTGGAGCCCAAGGACCTAGCCTTCCTGGACTCAGAGAGGGCTTTCTCTATAAGTGCAAAAGATGTCGGTGTGTTTACTTGCAGTGTTCTGATATTAGGCTAGTTATGAAGTATGTTTTTAGTTTTTTGGTTTTTTAAGTTTGTGAGGGATGAAACTGATCAAATACATAAACTGGATAACAAGATGTAGATAAATAGGCTCTATTGGTCACTTCCACTTGGCCATTTTCTTGATGGTGGTAGGCAGTGGAAGTCTTATGCTTTATCTTGTGCCTCCTTAGAATATTCTCAATGAGATGAGATGTGAATTGTTCCCCCTGATTAGTGACTACCTCTCTGGGGTATCCAAATTTTTAATACACATTCTCTCTAAAAATTCTTCTACTTTCTCCTCGATTGCTACCTTCATATCTTTTGTTTCAGCCCACTTTTTTAGGTAGTCAGTGCAGACTATGATATAAATTTTATGGCTAGATGGTGTATCAATAGGTCCAATGAAGTCCATGCCCCACTTGTCAAATGGCTTAAGGGACACCTGAGGGTGCAAAGGAATCTCATCCCTCTGTGTAGGTTTCCCCATCCTTCGGCACTGGTCACACCTGCTAGTGTTTCTTCTGGCATCTTGGTGAAGGGTAGGCCAATAGTAACCTTTCTGTAAAGCTTTGAAGGTAGTCCTTTTTGCAGCAAAGTGGCCTCCACAAGGGATATCATGACATGCAAAGAGGATATCAAAAACTTCTTCCTCCCTCACAAGTCTTCTGATAATTTGGTCAGGGCCTAGCTTGAAGAGATTTCCCCCAATCCATGTGAAAGGGGAACTTTTTTTGATGATATTGCTTTTCTCCTTGAATGAGAGGTTAGGAGGGAATTTTTCAGCAACCAAGTAGTTAGCTATGTCAGAAAACCATCGTGAGAGTGATGAGATAACGAAGAGATGTTCATCTGGTAGTTGGTTATCCACCATTCCTTCTTCATCTGTAGATAGAGCTAACCTGGATAAAAATTTTGCAACGACATTCTCCTTTCCAGGTTTATCAACAATGGTTAGGTCAAACTGTTGTAATAGTAACAACCATCTAATTATTCTAGCATTAACATCTGGTTTGTTCATTAAATATTTGATGGATGCAGGGTCAGTGTGTACAAAGTTCTGATAACCAGTGATATAATGTATAAATTTGTTTAAATCATGGACAATGGCTAACATCTCCTTTTCCGTGACAATGTAATTGAGTTTGGTCTTGGACGCGTTCTTACTGATGAAATAGATTGCATAAGCTAATTTGTCTTCTAACTGCCCCAATGCTACCCCCACAACTTTGTTTGATGCATCGGTGTGGATGTGGAAAGGCAGAGTCCAATTTGGACCTTGGAGAATGGGGGCAGTATTCAAATTTCCCTTAATCAACTCAAAAGCTCCTTGACAAAGACTGGACCAAGTAAAATCAGAATATTTGGCCAAAAAACCAAATAGTGGAGAAGCCAACTTGCTGAAATATTTTATTAACCTTCTATAATAGCCAACTAACCCCAAGAAACTCCTGAAATATCTCTGCTTTTGAGGAGAAGGTACACTTTTGATGATGGTGATTTTGTTTGGGTCCACCTGTATTCCTGCTTTGGATATTGGGTGCCCCAATACAACTCCCTCTCTTTTCAGGAATTCACACTTTTCTAGGCTCAGTGAGAGATGCATCTCAATGCATATTCTCAGAACTTTTCCCAAATTGGAGAGAGCTTTCTGGAATTCATCCCCATAGGATGTGAAATTATCCACATAGATTTGAATTGAGTCATGTACTAGCTCAGAGAAAATTCTCAAGACAACTCTTTCGAAGGTAGTTGGGGCATTGCACAACCCAAAGGGTAGGACTTGGTAAGAAAAGTTACCCCAAGGGCATGTGAAAGTAGTCTTGTGTTGGTCTTCAGGTCTGGTTTGGATCTGGTTAAACCCATTGAACCCATCTAATACGGAAAATAAATTCTTTCCTACAAGGCCATTTAGGACTTGTTCTATAAAGGGAAAAGGGAAATGTTCCTTCTTGTTGTATTTATTGAGTTCCCGATAATCAACACAGATTCACCATTTTCCATTCTTCTTCGGGGCTAGGACAAGAGGAGATACCCACTCATTGTCTGATACAGGATAAATGAAACCTGCATCCAACAATTTCTGTAGTTATTCCTTGAATATGCCTTTTAGAGTTGGGTTCATACGTCTTTGGGGTTGGCACATAGGGTTGCATCCTTCCTTAATGTAAATATGATGGCTGCATAATGAGGGATGCACCCCTTTCATGTCCTTGTAATTCTAAGAAAATGCATCTAGGTTTTCTTTCAAAAGCTAGCATAACTACTTTTCTTCTTTATCTGAGAGGTTTGATTTAATTTTCAAATATTTGGATGGGCCAAAATCCACAGTCTTAGTGGTTTCAGAGGTTGAATCAACTGAGTGCAGTTCCATCCAAGGATGACTTTCAGATTTTTTGACTAGGCTCTCAAGCGAGCTATTAGTGGGGAACTGGTTTTGAATGACATGGTCAATGAGTTCATATCCATCAATCTACCCCCCTCTAAGAAGAACATCTATGGTACAAATGGGGGTAGTGTTGTATACCTCATCTTCTTCATCCTCCAACCATATAGGTAGATCATGATCAATGGAAATCTGGTTTGGAGGATATAATACTATTTGTTTAGACAAGGGCCCATTCTTAATAGTCATGTTTCCGGACCGACAACTGATATAATCATCAACAGTGGCTAACCAAGGTCTCCCTAAGATGAGAGGATATCCATTGAACTTGGTTTTTGGCTGCAGAACTAGGAAATCTATAAGATACTCCCAAGAGTCAATTGAAACCATAACATCCTCAACAATTCCTTCCGGAGTTACAGTGGACTAATCTAAAAGTTGCAGAACTATTTTGGTTTCCCTAAAAGTCCCTTGGAGGTTGAGTTTCAACATATTTTCCTTGTTCATAACATTTATGGAAGCCCCAAGATCAATCAAAGTATTGGGGACTATGACACCATCTATGTGCACATCTACAACTAGACTACCAAGGTCCAGGTACTTTGGAAAGATCACCCTTCCCAACATTAAGTTGGACAACTGTCCTACTACATTGTTGGTGGGGGTATCTTAATTATTTCTCCCATGTTCCTTGAAGAAATTTTCCTTGATGAGCCTATTATAAATAGGGACATTCTTAATGGAATTGACATGGGTTATTTTTACACACACATTTTTCAGTTCTCCCAGAAGTTCGGTCTCCTCTGGGGTGTGCTAAATGGAATGGATCAAGCACTCAGGAAAAGGAGGTTGTTGGGTCTTAGTGTTACTTTCTTCCTTTTCCTCCTCAACCTCTACAGGTGGAGATGGAGGGTGGTTGTCTCGAAGTACTCTTCCTAACCTGAGATTAATCTCCTATATCTCCACAACATAAACTAGATAGGATGTCTCTCCACTATAAACCTATTGTGCCTTTCTATTGTTCGAGTTCAACTTTGGCCATGCAGGCATTCGAGGCAACTTGGGTGGAGTAGCATGAGTAAGTTAAGGCTAAGGTTTGGGTGGAGGAATTAGAGCAGGTGGTTGATTATGTTGATGCATACACCCTTCGGATGGGTTGTTCCACTGAGGTTGTTGAAGAACATATTGCTGAAATGGTTGGTTCACATGTTGAGGATGATATGGAGGGTTGTAAGGTCAAGTAGGAGGTGTATGGTAGGATGAAAGAGTGGGGGTGTACCAATATTGCATGGGTGCATTCTGATTATTGTGATAGTAAGAATAAGGTGCACCCTGCATACCCTGTTGATATGACCTAGGGCCTTGAGGCCTTCTTTGGTTGATGAAAAATATTTGATCTGCTCTTACTTCCCAACCTTGATATACATCTTTGAGTCCAGGTAAGGAGGGAAACTTTTTTGTGGAATCATTCTCCTCATAGACCTAGAAAACCTCTATGAAATTTAATGGGCATTAATTTATAGGGTGTTTTATAGTAACTCTAGGTCAAAATATAGCCAAGGCTCTTTTTGCTTCCTATTGCTTCCTCTTGACCTGCATTTTGTCCACTTGCAAGGCAAAGGTGTGCATCATGTCACTCTTGAAGTCCTCCAACATGTTTCCAATCTCATGCTTGATGGAGGTGGAAGAGGAAGGGGTATTGTTTGTACTTTGGATAGCTCTACCTTTCTTCATAGCTGCTTTAGAATGGTTCCCAAAGACAGTTTTAATTATCTCATAAGAAAGTTGGTAGATATCTCCCCTTGATAACATATTGAGTGTTTCTATCACCTCCTCCCTAATCCCTCGAACAAGCACTAGTTTAAGTGATTCGAGATCAAGGGTACAATTGTCTCTCTTATAGTTTAACTTGAGCCTCTCTTCATAATCCTCCAGGGATTCATCAGGCTCTAGAGTCATCCTGAATATCTCATCTTTAGTTTCCTTGGACCTATAGTAGTCCATGTACTTGTTGTCTAAGGCCACTTGCATCTATGCCCAGGTAGTGATGTTGTTCCCAGGTATACCCATGAACCAGAGCAAGGTTGCATCCTTAAGGGTAGATGTGAATAGCTTCAGCTTTGATCATCTGAGGCATAGTCATAGGTCCTACTAACAACAACAAATTCAAACATGAATGTGTCAGGATATTTAGAGGTACGTCCATGGAAGTGTGGAAGGGTTGAGGGGCTAATATTCTTCATTTTAGTTTCCCCATCTACCTTTCTAATGGGAAAGGCTACCTAGGCTTCAGTTTCAGCCATGATTTGAATAGGTGAAGTAGGTTCCTTATTCTTATCCAATAGGTTCTTCAAAATTTTCAGAAGGCTCACCTATGGTGTGTTCAACCTCACATCCATCGAAGAAGAGTGAAGGGTGACTATGTGGTGATGTGGGGGTTTTAGGTAAAAATTTCCCTTGAGTATCCATACTCCTATGAGGCATGAAAATCATATTTTTTTGTATTTTTCAATATTTTTGAAGCAACATGTAAAAGTAAAGTAGAAAATAATGCTAAAACAAAATCAAAGCATCTACTAGACACCTCCCCGACAATGGTGCAAACAAGTGGTGAGCCCTGGTATTGCACCAAGAATAATACAACTCCCAGAGGCTGCCCTACTTTACTTTATCAACCCAGGGTTTGTAAAAACTTGGAGGTGACAGTGCTATATACACAAAAAATGCATTCCACTCATGTCATCCTCTTTTGAGCTCTACAAAAAGGTTTTTTTTCGAGGGTTTCTGGATGAAGTTTGTCACTCTTCTGAATTTAGACCTAGGGCTAAAAATGATTCAAAGCCATTAATCTATCATCAAGAAAAGAAATATTATAAAAAAATAAAATACATCTAACTAATCTGCAATGAAAGAAATCTACACATTAAGCTATGATAATAAATGGAAGCAAACTAGGAATCTTGCATGAAGTAAATTGCTAAATTGAAATTGCATAAATGAAACTAACCTAATCACACTTTGTTAGGACAAATGGCCAAACACAATCTGTCTACTCTATTTTATATCTATCATGCTTTTAATCATGTAGCTAATCATGACCTAAATATGCTTGTAAATGCATTGTTTTGCAGCTAGGAGGAGAAAGCGCTACGGTGGCTTATGAAGGGCTTGGACTCATGAGTGCAAGGCTGAAGGTGTTTGGGTAGTTTTTGTAGGTTAGGATGAGGTGGATGGTGGTTTCTAGGCCTAAGGTGAGGCCCAATGGTGCTGCTGCAAGTGGTGCTACAGGTTTCCTGTAGTGCTACAGGTTTCCTGTAGTGCTACAGGAAAGTCTTGAATTTCTACAGGAAACAGTCTTAGGGCAATCTGAGCCCAAAAATGGGTGTGAAAAGTGTAGGGAAGGTGGAGTGGAGGTGTGTTTGGATGATTGGAAGATGGCCAACCCCTTGGCTAAGCTCAGACCTTCTTGAGAAGCTTGTCTTGCACCTCTAGGTTTTCTCACGGTATGAATATGAAAAATCTAAAAACATGGCTGATGGAGATTTTGAGGAAAATAAGGCTAATGAAGGGTAAGAAATGAAGCTAAAGGTGTTAGTGAAGTCATCTTGTTGTGTGGATTAATCTATCTTGCGGACAAGACCGATCTCCCTAGTACTAAAAGTATCTAGCAACAAACAACCAAATAAACTAATCTTTCTCTAAGCATATATGATTTACAAAAATCTCTATAGAGGTGTAAAAGACTTACGGTATATCCAGCGCTTGTTTGAAGTCGTTGTTGTCCCTCGTGCACTTGAAGGAGTTATCTTCATAAACCTACAATCACAAACAAACAAAATATTAAATAGCACCTGTATAGACATCATCATAAACCATGCTTATCATAGTGATTAAGGAATCTATGAAATAAACCATTAACTGACAGCTTATTGAGAAAAATGAGTATATTTGTATTAATTTCAAAAGAAATAAAACCTTACAACCTGAGCCTTGATGTTGCACAGGCCTTCCCGGGGTCCGAAGCAGGAGTCTCCTCTACTTTTATAAGCTCTGCACTCTTCCAACCAAGACGAATAGAGGTATGTAATCTCTCCTCACAAAAGTCTTAGTTAACTGAGTCTAAATCTTAAGAGCACTTAACCTCAAATATTCTAAAGCTTGAACTCCCCTTGAGGCTATCCAATGCCTATTTTTATAGTGGAAAAGAGGAGGTTTTATATTCCAACTATGAAGGGATAAAATCCTCCTTCAAAGGGATAAGCTCCTCACATCAAGGGGTTAGCTCCATAAGGTAAGGGATACATGAACCTCATAAGAGTGGTTCTGCCACCGCAAAATCTTTTCTAGAAGCTTCCATAATTTACTGAAAGTGAGCTTTGTGGAATTTACTTGCACCTTTTTGATCTTTACAGGGGTCCGCACTTATAACACAGAGAAAGTGTGGTCAGGTACGCATGAGACTTGAACATTAGGTGCGGGACCGCAGGCAAGATATAGAGAAAGTGCGACACCAAAGTTTAGGAGATTTTTAGGAACTTTTCTCTGATTTTCAAGGCTTGAAATGAGAAACTGATATGTTAGAATTGCAAAGGGGGAAAGTATGAGTAATAATGAGCCCATACACATAGCAGAATGTCAGGATGACAATTTTCAGTGTAACAGATTGCCCCCTAAAGTGCAAAGTCTGGAATAGATGAAGCTGAAGTCTGTCATATATGAAGAGTGCAGTACTTTATCATTTCAAGGATGATCTTGTGGACACCCCAGTTGGAACCTGTAAAAACATTCAATGCAAAATATATATATGTATCATCGCTGAGGTAGGAATTCCCATACTCAGATCAAAACTAACTAGAAACTGATTCAAACTGTTCTGATACAGGAATGATTTTGAGTACATCACAGTATAGACATGTGTAGACATAGTATGGATGCAACCATCTGTTTATAAATGGTCTACTATATAAATGATAACAAAATTCCTCATAGCCTGGATGGTAGAAACTAGATCCAGGGTCTTGATTTCTACATCTCGAACTAGTACGATTCTATCCATGCGAATGAATGTGTCAAAGTCGAACATGGTAGAAACCACTTGATTACCAGTCAATGACGTAAACTGTTAACAAGTGTGAGAGTAACCACCAATAATTTCAATGGTTCTCAAAGTACTCAGTACAATCCATGAAATGTGAATGAATGAGTTGAAGTTGAACACGTCACGGAATCGTTCGATCGAAGGTCAATGATATAACCTGTCGTCGAAGGCGAGAAACCTACCATTGAGGCATGCAGATTTCAAGGTACTAATGATTTCTAGATAACTTCCTAGATAACGAGTTGTCGTCGATAGAAAGTGATCCGTTGTAGGCAAGCCCACAACACGAAATCATAGATCAAGTTTTGAAAATATGTTGGCAAGGACTGACTCAGGGATGGTCAAAATGAATGACAGATATTTTGCAGATGAATGGTTTATTTAAATTGTCCTCTTGAACACATAACGACACTGCAGATGGCTTGGTGACAATTAACCCAAAGCTAATACCCAGAAACTGACTGAATACTTTCAATGTGGTTTGATTAACCGTTAGGTAAAGGATTTCCCAACCCAGGTGAACAAAAAGTGTCATGTTCAAGAGTGGTTAACTGGATTTTCGAAAAATCAAAATACAACAAACATGTCCATTCTTCTCTCTTTTCCCCCACCATTGTTGGCAAGTACCTCTTTATTTTTGACAAGCTTGAGGAGGATAACATTTTCTTGTTTATAAGCTCATCCTTCGGATGAGTCCAACTTAGTTTAAGATTCGAACCCTAAGAAGGAGTGGTTCATTCCTGTTTAAAATTGAACAGGTCCTTTACTGTGAAGTTTTAACGAGTCCAGTATAGGAGAAACTCTGTGTTTTTCAATTTTAGGGAGTCAGAAGAAAAAACTTAAAAAAACTCCATGGGTGTAATTTTTCGTAAATTTAGTCTCTTGAGCCCGAAAAAGGATAAAATAATGTGGGAGATAACTCTATTGACCGTAATTAGTCAACATATACCTTTTTCGTAAATAGTCGATTTCAGTCCGGAAAAGGGGTAAACTTATACTGAAGGGACGATCATTCATTTACTTTAACGAGTTCGAATAATCAAGTACTCGGAAATCTTTTCATGTTTAGAGAGTCTAAAAAGGGCTTAAAAGAGGACTCCAAGTTTTCGCTTTTTCGTAAAAATTTTTAAATAGTCTGAAAAGGTGATAAAAGTATGCTCTTTGTTGAAAAACGATCAATTCTCCTGAAAAATCCAATTTCTGCACAAAAACTTGAAACATTACACATAACTGTTTAAGATAAGTAAAAATGCTTTCAAAAATACCCTTTTTAAAAATAAACAAATTAAAAATTTATCTATTCGAAAAAACTTATAAAAAGGACTTTTTCAACTTCATTTTTACCGTTCAAGTTCAGAGTGAAAAGTAAAAGCTTTTGGGTAAAAAAGTTCCTGTGAAGATTCTGGAAAATCCGTCTGACAAAATCGAGAACCGTTAGTCCCAGGTAATCCACAACCTCCTAATCTTGTATTTCATCCATTTGCATTTCATTTTTAAGGGAAAAATATGGTTTAAGAAATCGCCCGCGGAGGTCCGCAGGTGAAATACATGGACCCTGCGGACCTCAAATTTTTCCTATATAGAAAAAAGTCGTGGGTCCGCACTTGTCCCATAGCGCGCATGCGTTCCTATGCACTGTGTATGAAGACAAAATGCAGTCCCTGCATGTTTAAATTTCAAAACCAAATTTCTCATTTGTCGCCCAAAAAGTTTCAAATTAGATTGTTCTAACATATCTTTTTATGCATTGTAGGATTAACAAGATGCTGATTTGGAGAGAAAGTGAGCATGAGGACGTGGATGACGCCAAAATGCTCCATTTGCCCACAATGCAAGTATTAAGAGCATGCGGTTTATATAAATTCTGGGCCATTCAAGGCATGAGGGCACAGGTAGAACTCCTAACATGGCTGGTAAACAGATGGAACGTACAGGACTAGTGTTTCATTATTGGCGGCCACCGGCTCGAAATTGAGCTATAGGATATTTATTTTCTGACTGGTTTGTCCAAGAGGGGCGAACAACTTTCCTTGTTTGGGACTAGGCCAGGTGGCCAGACTGTCGCTAGTCTTTGACAAGAATTCTGTAATGATTAGGCAGACCCCAGGGACAAACGGATTGACATAAAAACTATCATCCGTCCCGAGCTGAAATTTATTACGTTTACTGTTACCAGACTGTGTGGGAGTGCAGCACTGCATGTGGCTACCGGTTCCTAGATGCGCATTGTTGTGGACTGTTTTCGAGGCACCATTTTCAACTGGTGCGAAGCTGTGTTGGCCAATGTAAAAGGCCAACTAACTAGAGCGAAAAATGGAAAACTAAATAACTTTGGATATGGATCCATCGTAGTCACCTTTGCTCTAGAGAGGATCCCCATGTTAGCTCCGTAGAGTATTCCTGTCAATGCCGGTCGACCTCGAGAACCTAGGATGGTTCGTTGGGTTGCATTGATGGCTCGTCACGGTATTGAGGGCGCTGAGATTGTTCAATTTCCTCCTTCATATTTTCGTTGGCTGGAACGCCAACTTTCTGTTATAGAGGATTTTCCATACGCCGGGATAGATTTCCATGGCGACCGAGAGATGACTCTCCCAGTAGGGGAACAGTGGGATGAATTAGGTAAAAAAATTTTCAACAAGTTCTAATTCTAATTTTTTGTTTTTTAATCGTCTTGAAATTAATAACCAAAAGTTTTTAATGCAGATGTGGGCCCATGGCAACTAGCCCATCTCCAACCTTATGAAAGAAGACAACCAGTTGTAGCCGCACCAGCCCCAGCAGGCCAATCAGCAGAGATCCTGTCTGATTTAGAGCATCACCTAGAGTGCCTGACTCTAGATATTCCAGAGATGGACATAGATGAGATTCCTCTCAGATTACAGAGATACGTGATTGGTGTTCCAGGACCTTTTAGGAGGTTCCTGTCTAGGGTGGCTCGGGCAGTGGTCTCTTATCGTGATCACCATCAATGATGGGATGATCATGTCATAGGCTCATATTTTTGGCCTTTTGTATTACCATTTTTGCCGATCATAAGGTGTTTCCCACCTATGATCGAAGACGATATATATTTTTTGAAAACACTTCTATACTATGATATATCACTATTTACCGGCTATCTGTGTACATGTTATGAATGTTGTTTTATTTACTGTTTTAATCATTGCAAATGTCGATTTATCACACTAGAAGCAACTGCATCTGCTAATTTATTTAAATGTCTTGGAATATGTTGATATTCAGTGTAATCGAATTCACGTTCCAAGAGACTAACTCTTAAAAACAACCGTAATAACACTAGATTTCTAATGGCATAAACCCTGTTGAGATGTAATACAACAAGTTCAGAATCCAACCTAACAATCAAACTCTGAATTCCAAAAGATATGGATTCAGATAATAACTCAATCACTGCACTATACTCTGCAATGTTATTCGTTGTTTGACCAAGGCTTACCTCATGCATGGATACTAACTTGTCAGAGGGTGAATAAATTACCCAAGTTGTGGAAGAAATGTTCCATGTACTATGACAATCACCATCAGCAAAACCAACGTAGGTTTGAAGAGACGTCGACATCTGCAATATCAAGAGTAAAACTCAGATAAGCAAGAATAGTGACAAAACACACTTCTAAACTAGGCATGCTTTTCTAATCTAAAACACACCAGCTGTAAAGAAATCTAATCTAATTAAATCTCCACACCATGTTTAAGCATAATATCTCTTTAGATAAAGCCCATTTCTAGGTTTATCTAAAGGGACACCGTCAAAATCTATCAGCTCATAGGCCCCTTTTGCCAGTTTTCGCTTAACAATGAAAGGACCATGCCACATAGGCACGAATTTTCCAGCTCCTAGCTTATCGTTGGCTTGATCATAAACTAAGATTAGGTCTCCGTCTGAAAAACTTCGAGGGGTAACACTTCTATCATACTGAGCTTTTATCCGTTTGACATGAGCCTCGTTTGCTATTGCAGCATTTCGTCGATTCTCATCTAACTGAGCCAAGTACAAAAAACGTTTCTCCTCCTCAGACATAGCTGGAAGTAATTCTATGGCTAATTTCAAAGATGAAATTTCGCACTCAATTGGTAACACAGCCTCCAAACCGTAAACCAGTTGAAAGGGAGTGAAACCAGTTGATGTTTTTATCGAGGTTCGATATGCCCAAAGTGCTAAAAATAACATGGAATGCCAATTCGTTTTATGAATACCAATAATTCATCTAATCATAATGATTACAAATTTATTGATAGCTTCAACCAGACCATTAGCTTGTGGATAATACGGAGTGGAACTATCATGGCACAGGCCAAGTTGATCTGTTAGTTCAGTCATCATGATATTCCGAAAATGACTTCCATGATCTGTAATAATGGCTTGAGGAACACCAAACCTAGCAATTATGTGATTGAATACGAAAGTTGCAGCAGTCTTTCCGTCAGCCGAAAATGTAGGCATCGCCTCGGCCGACTTAGTAAAATAATCTACTGCTAAGATAATATATGTATGCCCCCCGGGAGAGTGAGGGTTACATGTAATAAAGTCAATACCCCATTTTGCGAAAGGACCGAAAACAATTATAGGGTGAAGAGGAGCGGGTGGCGCACGCATCTTACGATCAAAAAGTTGAAAATTGTGGCATTTCCAGACGCATATATACAATATTTGAATAACGACGACCAGAAATAACCAGCGCGCAATATCTTTTGAGTTGTGGCATACCCAAACATATGACCGCCACATGCCCCAGAATGGAAATCATTTAAAACCTTCTCAGCTTCTTCATGAATAAGATAGCGTCGGAAAACAGAATCCGCACGATGAAGATAGAGTGTATCACCAATAATATTGTGTTGCTGGGATTGGAAACGTATTTTCCGTCACTGAGATCGTGAGATTTCAGGCTGAAAATATTGGGTTTGGAGATAAACGATAATATTCCCATACCATGGATCAAGTGTACTGATAAGAAACAAAGATTCGTCCGTAATGGGCTCTTCTGCCACAGTTTCAGTATCAGTAGAGGGGAAATCACACATCAATTCCGCGAAAACCAAAGATTTCTTTGCCTTGGATTTTTCAAACTCCATGTCAAATTCTTGCAGGATAACTATCCATTTGGAATACTTGCCCCCTAGAAATTTTTTGGTCAAAATGTACATCATAGGGTTACATTCATAAATTACTGTGGTTTTGCGTAATAAGATGTAGTGCCTAAATCTTTGAACAGCTTGAACAGCTGCCAAGGCCAATTTCTCCACATGTGTGTATTTAATCTCAGTTGGATGCATATTTCGACTAAGATAGTAAATCACATGTTCAGTTTTAGATTTGTCTTCCTGAACTAAAACCATCCCAATTGTGGAATGAGAGGCGGCGAGGTACAAAATGTAGTCCTGGTTGTAGTTGGGAGGATGCAATAATGGTGCATGGGTCAACGCGTGTTTAAGTGCATCAAAAGATCGATCAGCGATCTCATCCCAAAAGAATGGAATGTTATGTTTTAGCAATCGGGTAAAACCCTTTGTAAGCTCAGCGTAGTTAGGAATGAACCGACGTAAAAAGTTTGCTTTCCCCTGCAAACTCTGGAGTTGGCGCAGAGTCAAAGGAGGAGGTAAATTGACAATAGCTTCGACCTTCGAGAGATCAACGTGAATGCCTGCTTTCGAAACAACAAATCCTAGTAAGCGACCCGATTCTACACAGAAAACACATTTGTGTGGATTCAGCCTAATTTGATAATGCCTACATCTCATAAAGATAGCTCGTAAATGAGTGAGATGGTCATCCCTACGCGATGAATGAGCAGGTAAATCATCTAGATAAGGCTGCACAATGTGCTTAATGTCATGAAATGCGTAAGACATAGCCCTTTGAAAAGTTGCTCCAGCGTTCTTTAATCCAAAAGGTAGTTTGCAATAAGAAAATGTTCCCCATGGACAAATGAAAGTTGTTTTTGGCTGATCAACAGGGAGTATGTTTATTTGATTGTAACCAAAAAAACCATCCATAAAGGAAAACATTTCACTACCGACACAATCATCAATTATTTGATCGATATAGGGGGTTGGATAATTGTATTTGGGACAAGCTCGATTAATATCCCTATAATCGATACATACTCGTATCGTTCCTTGTTTTTTAGTAACAGTAAAAATATTCAATACCCACTCCGTTAAAGGAATTGGATAAATAAAACTTGCGCGAAGTAGTTTTTCAACTTTGGCTTTGATAGCAGCAACTTTTCTAGGATGTACTTGACGTAAAAGTTGACGAATAGGTTTGGCATCCAGGTAAGTCTTGATTTCATGTACGAAAATTGAAGGATCAATTCCTGGCATTTCTTCATAGGACCAGGCAAACACATCACATAATTCTTGAAATAGGGCTTTATAAGTTTGAATTTCATCTTCTGTACAACAAGCACCTATATGAATGTTTTCAATTATTCCTGGCTTTACTGAAATGTCAATTGGAATCGTTCGAGAGATATTTTCCAAATTTAACTCAGAATTAGGATTTTGCAATGGATTCTGCGGTTCTTTGACATATTCAGCAGTAAAAATAGAAGTGAAATCATATTCAAAATGATCCAACTCAGTTAAAAATGAAGATCGATGATGTAGATCTTCCCATGGTAAATCTTCAACAGAAAAAAGTTCACGAATTTGCTCATCAGTATGAACAAGATCAGGAAATGTTGTTGTGGTTGAACTAGATATAGAAAGTGATTCCTCATGGATCCCATTCATTGGATCAGTTTCAGTTGAAGAGGGGTCAGAAAGTGACTGTACAGCCTGATACGCAATTTCAAATGGACTCAAAGGCATCATGCCATCAAATGAATCTAACTCAGAGTTGGAAGGTACGACCCAAGGATCATCAAACATAATAGTGTCTGACGAAATCATATGAATAGTTGCGGTAGAAGGCGATACGTTAGAAGGAGGAAAGGAAAAAGTTCCTAGTAAACCAGAATCTTTAAGCAAACCTACTCCAACATCCTTGTAAGGGATAGCCGCTTTACCAACATGCTGGATTATTTCTGTAGAGGCTGGATTGGAAGAAAAATAAGTTATTTGATCTATTGTAACGATCCTTCCTTGATGTGGAAATTTTATGAACCGAAATACCGAAGAAACAACAATAGTCATAGCATAAGACCAACTGCGACCCAGAAGAAGATTGTAATCTAGAGGGGCATCAACCACTTCCACATCTAGATTTACAATTTTACCTTCGACCCCTATGGGTAAATCCTGCAAAATACTAAAAGGGTGAAAACCTCGGCCATCAAAAGCCTTTAGAATTGTCAGAGACTGATTGAGTGTAGGAGAACCAAGCGATTTCCAACACTAGATCGACATAATACACGTTGAAGCTCCCTCATCAATCACAGTCCGAAAGATCAGTCTGTTTTTTACTAACACTAGAATTTGGGAAGCCATTTGATGAGGTAGGCGAGGTGTACTATTTTCTAAATCGAAGATTATAAGGTTGGAATCCTGAATATCGACAGCTCCTATGGTAGACAAAAGCAATTTACGTTGTACTGGGCATGATTGCAGCACTTCCAAAGCCGACATTGCTGAAGGGGAAATAGCTAAATCTTCAACAATGTTGTAATTCTGAGCGGCTCTCGCATGTGGATTGAAAGCTGATTTACAAAGAACACCCTTAGCAGGCGGTTTGATTATTAAGTCTGGATTTGGTTTCTCGATCTGTAGTGGACCAGAAACATGAGGAGGTGTAGTTGAGGTGTTTGCACTAGAAGATTCTGCTTCTTTACCATCAACAGGATTCTTAGTACCATAATCTTGCAATCGCGTCGCAATCCATACATGAGACATCATTAGAATAGGTTCTTCTGAGGTATTCGAGGTAGAATCAACCATTTTACTATCTTGAGTTGGAAAAGGATCCTTCAAGACAGTAGGTTGTTGTGAACCTTTAACAAATTTTGCAACCTCTGCCCGATGTGGGCATTCCTTAGTAAAATGATCCTCGTTAAAAATGTAACAAGGATAGCGAGGTTTGCGTTTTTCTTCATTGGATTCATTTTTATTAGTTTTATCTTTTGAATTCTTTTTGTTTTTATTCTTCCCTTTCCTTTTACCGCCAGATTTAGATTTGGTCGTAGATGTCTCTACGACATGAATGTCAGCAGAAATTTCAGGGGAAGATTCTCCTTTCGGGGAATCAGGTAAAGTTATAATAGGAGAAGAATTCTTTGAAGATTTCTTCTTGCTTTTTGTATTTACTGTACCAATCATACCATTAGTGGCATGAGACCTTGAAGGAGCTGCAACTATTTGACTTTGTTTTGGAAGATCGGGGATTTTTTCATGTAAAGTACCTGACTGCGTATAAACAAGGTCAAGGTACTGAGCTTGAGCAATTACTTGCTCTTTAGTAACAACACCAGCCTTAGCTACATCGTCAGTGATCTTGGGTAATAATGATTTAACAAACCATTCCGCCAAAATTTGATCCGGAATGTAAAATTTCACCAAACGCCTTCTACGTCGCCATTCATGAATATGATCAGAAATATATGTGGACGTAGATTGCTTCAGTGAAGTTAATAGTTTCGTGCCATTGTCGTATCTGACAAGCAACTGAAAATGAGTCAAGAAGGCATTTGCTAACTGACTGAAATTATTAAACGAGCCTCGTGGTAACTCAATGTACCATTTGGCGGCAAGACCAATAAGAGTTCTTTGGAAAAGACGTAAGCGAATTGAATCATCAATTATTGAATTAGACGCACACCAGAGGTGATAAGTCATCACGTGATTTGATGGATCCTCTCCTGACTTACCTTCGAATTTGGGCATATCACTGGGCAACTTGTGTGGCATTGGCGGCCAGTATGGATAATAGAAAATTGGATCATTCGTAAGGCACGTCAAATCAGGTAAATACAAAGTTGCAATAAATGGTAACTGACAGTTAGGGTCGTGAAAACCTTGAGTAGCCAAAACAGTTCCAGGAGGAGGATACCCAGGATAACTGGGAATCAGAGTTGCATTAGGAATTTTGTAACCTCTTGGGTAAACAGGATTAACTGGACCAAACTGGGGTTGTTGAGGCTGCTGATAAGTGTAGCCAGGGTACGGTTGATACTGATAATTTTGATTTTGTGAAACGGGACCGAATTGAGGTTGTCCCTGGTACGGTTGATACGTGAATTGCGGTTGAATTGTGACCACCGTACTTGTACCAGATTGTCCCACAGGCATCTAGACCGAAGTCTGAATTGAAGGTCCTAATTGGGGTACAGAGACTTGAGGGATTTTCACGGATGCAGGGATATAAGAACTAGGAGCTACAGATACTCCAGAAATAGGTGTTGTAGGTTGAAAAAATGTCGCAACAGTTGCAGCAGTTTGAGGCGGAGTTTGAGGTGTACTAGGTCTAGACTGTTGAACAGAACTAGGTGCAGGAGTTTGAATAGTGGACTGGATGGGTTGCCGGGTTGGACCAGGAACCAAAGGTTGTCCAGGTTCAGAAGGCAACTGCACATTAGGCTGCATAGGTTGTTGATATTGGGATGGATCCCACACCATATTCATTCTGGGGTATTGTCCCGTAGAAGGTTGAACGTAACGACCATAGCCTGGTTGAACGTAGGGTTGATAAGTAAGTGGTAAATTTTTGGCTCCTTGAATAGATGTTTGACCAGAAGGCTGTTGGAAACCTTGAATTGGATATTGACCTTGAGGTTGATAACCCTGAGGCACGTACTGAAGTTGGGGTTGATAAGGACCCTGAGGAGCATATTGAGCTTGGGGTTGACCTTGGGGTATGTACTGTCCTTGAGGTTGATAACCTTGAGGTATGTACTGTCCTTGAGGTTGTCCTCCAAAATAATATGATTCCACAGTTTGTCCTGGGAAAAAGCTACCTTGAGGTTGCCCCCCAGGTGGTAACTGAATTCTTGAAGGTTTCCCCCAAGGTGGTAACTGACTACCTTGAGGATGCCCCCCAGGCGGTAACTGATTTCCCTGAGATTTCCCTCCAGGCGGTAACTAACTACCTTGAGGTTGAGGATTCAGAATATTACCAGACATCATAAATATTTTCTCTGCGTTCGACGTTTCAGTTTTAATTCCACCTAAACCAGATGATAACACTTGTTCAATTGGTTGAGGAGCTGCTCCCGAGAAAGTACCAGACAGAGCCTGATATCCTGAAGGAACAGAAGGACCACCGTGTAAAAATGCTTCCGATGTCTGGGAAAACATGGATGACTCTCCTTCCATAATGGATGATGGATAGTAACCTCTGGGTGTAGGATGAAATGGAATTAGAGGTGGAGAAAAAGCAAGACCCAGATTCTCTAAAAAGTTTGTTAAAGATAGATACCAAGCACTAGTTCGAATAGGGATGTAGAAAATAGATTCACGCTCCCTAAGATTTAAAGACTAAGGGGATTCGGGAAGAGATAACTCTTCGTCTGGATTAGTAAGTTCTTCAATAGAAATAAGTCCATATGGAAGATCATCAATAACAATATTTCTTACCCTAGGTGAACTAGGATCGCTAGAAGTTGGTGTAATAAATCCTGAGGATGTTTCCAAAAAAGAAGGTTCAGTTTCAGGTTCAGATATTTCAGGTTCGTCAGCTAGTTCACTGGAAGGAGAAATACTACCAGTAACTTCAGAAACTGAAATCGGTTCTTGAATGTGTTCTGTTATGGGTGTTTGATGATCAGGATGAACAACTATAGATGAAGTTAAAACTTTTGTTGATCTAATCCTACTGCTGCTAGATGATACCAGAGCACGAAGCCCTTCAAGCTGACTTGGTGTATATTCAGGGGGTTTCCCTTGTAGTCTCCGGGATTGTCTCAGAAATTACGCCATGATTAAATATTAACTAATCACACGCAAACAAAGAAAATTTCAATGAAAACACCTAAAGTCTCTAAAGAAACAAACAGATGAATCACACGCTTAAAAATCTAAGAGTTCAAACCACACACAAACAGTAACTTCCCGTACTAAAACCACTAGTTGGTGATGAAATCCAACTTAGTATAAATTTAATACAGAAAGGGCGGTTGGAACAGTTACCACAACAACCTGCTTAATGAAACAGACTGGCACAAGTTTCCTCACAAAACCATCTCGTGTGAAGAGAACCCCCCAGAGAGTCCAAGTGAGTCTAGTCGACGTTTGCTCCAGGTATAGTGAGATCTTTCCTTTACCATCACCTTAGGAAATAATCTTAAGTTTATGGACACTAAGGTTACCAACAGTAACAAATATAACTGGGGGAACAGTCTACGATCCGATCCCACGCACAAGGGAAGAGTAACAAAGCTCAATCCCCTTGAAGGTTCCTCGACATGGTTAATTCGAGGTTTAACGACAAGTGACCCCAGGCTCCTCGACAATGGTTAATTCGAGGTTTATCGTTTGTAATGCGTGCGAAATCTTCTATCTTCCCTAATGAAACATAATTGATTGTCTCAAAGGTTTGGACATGACCTCATGATTGACTTCTTTAAGAGAAGCTTCCTAGATTATACAAATTACAATTGGATTTATTTCCTACCGCAATATTTGTCTACTTTTTTGTTTTTACTATCTTGGAGAGTTAATTACTCCCTACTCCAAGATACTAGCCTAAGCTATGTTGGTGATAAGAGTCCTAGAAAATAAAAATACTACTAGATGAATTTTAATCAAGCGTTACTTTTAGGAGCTGTTTCTTAATTCAATGGGTGCGGAAATGAAACTTTGATGGTGTGAAGACTCGACTTCCAAAAACACTAAAAATGCAACTAAAAAATGATAATCAAAACGTTTTATTTCAATTAAATTCTAGCTAAAGAAAGAGTTGGAGAATGCAATTATTTTAATAAACAATTCCTTCTTTGAACATAAAGAATAATTGAAAGGAATTTTTTTTGTCTTTTCAACAATAAATCAAAATGAGACAAATTATCAAAACTCACATTAAAATCCTTTCACTTTCAAAAATTTGAAGCTACAAAAACAAGTTTCCTTCAAAAGAAATCTACAAATTTTTAAAAGCACTCAAAACTACAAAACTAATTTCGAGATCTACAAACTTTAACAATCTATTTGAATAAAAGCTTTAAGATTTTTTGAAGAATGTTTTACTTAGTTGTTCAGCAAACTAAGGATCTATTTGTTCAGAATAACAAACAGATCAAAAACACTCAAATATGTTTTTTTATAAAAAATGAAATTCCAAAATCCTATAACAAAGTTTTTTTCAAAGGTTTGCAAAGAAATAAGTAGCCCTATTTCTCAATAAAGGATGATTTCACAATCAGGTCAGATTCAACAAAAAGACAAAAATACCAACGTAATCTGAGGTACTTCAAATTTCCAATGCTCCGAATCACTACAAAGACCAAGTGAAAAGCAATCCAAAACGCAAAACTTCTAGAAAATCATCAAACACCAATATTGCTGAGATTCATTCACAAAAGGCTTTTGATAGAAACAATCATCAATCTAGGCAGAAACCAAAAACTCAAAATCAATATAAAGATAAACTGAAGAAAGAAATCTGGATTTTTTCAAAATTTTAATAGGGTTCGCAGGCTTCCAGAAGTAACAGGTGCGGTCCCGCACTGTTTACTTAAGGAAAGTGAGAAACTGCTCGCGCTGTGCAAATAAGACAAAGTGCGGTCCCTAGAAAAACTAGAGAAAAACATAAAAGATTTCAAAATTTTCAAAAACAGAGAAAACCTAAGCTACCTAGGCAGATATCTATCAATCAAAAACCAGGAAAAACGTTTCCTCAAATCAAAATAGAAAGAGAACAAAAAACAACAAGTTCTTTCCCCAGTGGAGTCGCCAATTTGTTGTGTGGATTAATCCATCTTGCGGACAAGACCGATATCCCTAGTACTAAAAGTATCTAGCAACAAACATCCAAATAAACTAATCTTTCTGTAAGCATATATGATTTACAAAAAGCTCTATAGAGGTGTAAAAGACTTACGGTATGTCCAGCGCTTGTTTGAAGTCATTGTTGTCCCTCGTGCACTTGAAGGAGTTATCTTCGTAAACCTGCAATCAAAAACAAGAAAAATATTAAATAGCACCTGTATAGACATCATGATAAACCATGCTTATCATAGTGATCAAGGAATCTATGAAATAAACCATTAACTGACAGCTTATTGAGAAATATGAGTATATTTGTATTAATTTCAAAAGAAAGAAAACCTTACAACCTGAGCCTTGATGTTGCACAGGCCTTCTCGGGGTCTGAAGCAGGAGTCTCCTCTACTTTGATAAGCTCTGAACTCCTCCAACCAAGACGAATAGAGGTATGTAATCTCTCCTCACAAAAGTCTTAGTTAATTGAGTCTGAATCTTAACAGCACTTAACCTCAAATATTCTAAAGCTTGAACTCCCCTTGAGGCTATCCAATGCCTCTTTTTATAGTGTAAAAGAGGAGGTTTTCTGTTCCAACTATGAAGGGATAGAATCCTCCTTCAAAGGGATAAGCTCCTCACATCAAGGGGTTATCTCCATAAGGTAAGGGATACATGAACCTCATAAGAGTGGTTCTGCCACCGCAAAATATTTTCTAGAAGCTTCCAGAATTTACTGAAAGTGATTTTTTTGGAATTTACTTGCGCCTTTTTGATATTTACAGGGGTCCACACTTATAACACAGAGAAAGTGCATTCAGGTACGCATGAGACTTGAACATTAGGTGCGGGACCGCAGGCAAGATATAGAGAAAGTGCGACACCAAAGTTTAGGAGATTTTTAGGAACTTTTCTCTGATTTTCAAGGCTTGACATGAGGAACTGATATGTTAGACTTGCAAAGGGGGAAATTATGAGTAATAATGAGCCCATACACATAGTAGAATGTCAGGATGAAAATTTTCAGTGTAACACCTCCTTTGATGTGCTAATTTAACTTACAAGAAAAATACCTATTCATGCAATAAATATTGACAAATTCATGATGAAGGAAATGGAAAAGATGATTTTAATTTGGAAAGAAAATCTACTTTAGCCTACAAGCATAAATATCACTCAAAATTCTAAATATGTTCATGGAACTACAAGAACCTACTATTCATTCCAAGAAATCATAAACTAAAAATTAATTTTAGCCTGTGGAGAAGGTCTACCCTCCTCAAGCTCCAATGAAAGAGATGAGAGAAGGAGGCTTTACACACAACTTTCTGAGTTTATAAACTATTCTAACAACTTGTAAGCAAGCTTAATCTACAACAAAGAAAAATGGAAGCAAGCTAAAAACAATGAATTGAAAAGTAAGCAAAATAGCTAAAAACTCATAAGCAAAACTAGCTACAATGACATAAAAGTAAAGAATGAATACACAGGAGAGACTAAAGCCAATGGATTGGGCCCTAACCCACAAGCCTAGCCTTCTGAAACTAGATAAGTGAAGCACATTATAAATACTCATTTTATTGCAGAATATAGTCTCATTATGTCAACATGAAAGTCTCAAAATCCTATTACAATAGCTAAGAGTCTATTAGATTCCTTCAAAGTTTGAATCCTAATGAGCTCTTACTCATCCCTATTTAACCTAGAGGGTAGCTACCAACAATTCCCTAAAATGTAGGTGATGTGTCCACTTTTATTGCAAGTGAAGTGTAGCTTTGGTGCACTTGATCTTGAGTTTTCTTGGTTGCCTTTGATTTCAAGCTATTGGTGGGAATCTCGAGGATCCCTTTGTTGCGTTCGGGAGCTAAAGAGGTGGAAAATCCCCCTAGAATCTCTTCTTTTTTTCTACTTCGATATTTAATGGCAAAATCTTCATAAAAAATGCAATATCTTCTTGATTTTCCTGCATTTAACTCATGTTCGACATTCGAAGTATGACAAGCCTTAATCACCATAAACACTAGCAACATAAGACCATAATATAACGAGAAAAAGAGACTTAATAAGGAAAAAAGGTGACAATTAACACCTCCAAATGTACCTAATGATGGAGCTCATCAATCACAACATATGTATATATAATGAAATCAACATATTAATATTCTCAACATCTACATCATGATGACACAGGACCACAATGATGACCATCACAATGCATGCATAACAAACACATAGACAATCATCCATGCATACATATCAATCACATCTACGTCGATGTCTAGTGATGCTACCTTGCTCTGACACCACCTTATAACCATGTATCATAGGAAATATTGAAGGGAATGAAGCTACTATGATACCACCCTGTAACCACCCGCTCCCACATTTACCCAATTTCACCGGCCTGCCAGGGTAAACATGAGACGAAGAGTTACTATGACATGACCTGACCATCCAGCTCTAGTTAAGGAATTCGGGCCTACAAACTGACAAAAAAAAAATCACAACATCCCTTAGGGCTAAAGGACACTCAAAGTCCAGAGGACAACCCAAGGTGACTAAACCCTAAGATGGAGCTCTTTTTCACTAACCTAGACCCCCAACTGCATGCATGGCAAAGCATGGGTGTGGTTGAAGGCCTCCAACCACATGCACAAGATTGCTTCCATTCGATTGTCACCCAACTTGCCCAGTTCAGAGTGTGAAATACCGAGATATAATTCACAATTCCAGGCCAGCCTTCAGACCACTGCCCAGAACTAGTTGAGACTTTCCAAAATAATAATAGACATGAAAACAAGGCCAAACATTCAAACTTGGAGGAATAAATTGACCTAGATTGCCTAGAACACACGAGAAATTTCACCAAACACATGGAAAACATGTAAGCTACAGGTCATGAGTGCATATTTGATCATAATAGTCAGATATTCATATGAGAATCACCAAGAAGGCCCTAGGCCATGTCCACATAGCTACAATAATGCTATTAGTCCATAAATTCATCGACCAAATCAATAACTAAATGATTCATGACAAGATCCATATATAATACACATCATATAACGATGATATAACCTAAAAATAACCTGCATAGAGATCATGACAACTCAACCATAAAATCACCAATATAATAACTACAAATGCTCATAGATCATAATAGGAAAATGTCTTATATTAACATGTGAAAATACCAATAAAGTCAGGGACTTCCACGTACCACCTGACCATAGATTAAGCTGAACCAAATATCTCTTTCACCCAATCACCCTCTTGCCATATTCCAAGCATGAATATGCGATCTCATGGAATAAACCAAAACAAAACCAAACTAGGGTGTCCAGAGGCCAAACCACCTCAACCTTCAACCATAGTGATTATGCATCCATGGTCAAACATTAGTAACACCAACTAGATTAGACTCTACCCAAGTTGTGCAAGGCTCTAGGAACTAGTAACTCAACCAAAAACCTTCCAGGGCTCCAAAATGTTTTTCCAACCCAGCTCTAGGGACTAGTAACTCAACCCACCAAGGGCTCCAGAGCGTTGTCCCAACCTAGGCTCCAGGACTAGTAACTCAACCCATGTTGTTCCAAGGCTTCAAGAGTGTTTTTTCCAACCCACAATGATAATGAATTATGAGTACCAATCAGAAAAAAATCAAGTGGAAAAACCCACAACACCTGGATATCTAGGAAATGGAAAGTCAAGGCTAAATCCAATATAAATCCAAGAAAATCGCCATGCCAATGACAGCTACATAACCAGAAAGTCACATGCATATATGATGCATCTAGATATAAACAAGGAAATCAAACATGCAACCTATTACCTACAAATAAATTTAGTTGTAATTGTTGATACACCAGTTCCCTTGTGCTTTCCTTCTTTCTCCAAGTCCAATCTATGCCAAATTTCTCTAAGAGTACTCCAAGAATATTCTAAGTGTGCAAGAGTATGAGATAATGAGAGAATGAAGGAGATCTCCAAAGCTAAACTGATAAAAGGTTGTGAACTAATCCTCAAAATAATTTTTATCATTGATGCCTCTATTCTTCATTTTCCTTCAATTTCCCTCTCATGCAAATCTATGTCTCTTCACCTTCCTTTTCTCGATTTTCCTTTATTTCATAGATAAAATACCATTTAATGCCACTTTTCCTTTGAAAATTTCCATATCAATTAATTAATCACCAGTGACACCCATCACTATGTGTTTCCTAAAATTTATCTTGGAATATGTGTCCCATGACCTTGGTCTTATTTTATTTACATCGAAAGTAAACCAGGGGATGTTACAATTTCTGCATTGCACTTATGGTAGACCTTTTATCAAACCCATAATTATACTCCCTTTATAAATAATCTCTACCACAATGCCTTCTTCTCCCTCCATGGTGTGCTCCACCACTTTGTCAAGCTTTGTCACATGATGAAATGTTCCACCTCGATCCCATTGCTAAATTGGGAAAATACCATCCCAAGTATCCTAG
Organism: Pinus albicaulis; assembly: GCA_034641835.2. Classification (NCBI taxonomy): domain Eukaryota; kingdom Viridiplantae; phylum Streptophyta; class Pinopsida; order Pinales; family Pinaceae; genus Pinus; species Pinus albicaulis. Next base: position 81,454 of record JAXQQM020071931.1, read on the forward strand.
TGTTGTTGTTGTGTTATACCCTTGGAAGAAGTGTCTTACCAATATTTTCCCACTCAATTGAATACAAGATCATAAGCTCTCTTCAATCCATCAAAAATGGATTGTTGAAATATGAAGTATCCACAACAACAATTCCTCCTTTGGAGTCCATAACCTCCCAAGGAAATTTTCTCCCATCATCTTTAGTCATTAGAAACCCTTGAAAAAGACCTTGTGTATAAGTACCAACACAAGGAATAATCCCACCATGTTGATGTTACACCACTTTGATTTCAACTGGAATAATCATACACTAAAGCTCTATCTCTCGATATTGGCCATTTCATAAAAGTAGTTGGAGAGATTTGGCTCCTTATTCCTCATACCAACCCTCCTCCCCACTATGAAAATGTTCACTCATGGCACTGCAAGCCTTGTCTATGTACTTGTGAATAAATGCTACTTCTTGACTCAAGGGTAGGCTTCTTTTGTTGCCTCATTAGGGATTTTAGCTGTTCCTTAACGTTGGAAAGGTTGGAATTTGTCCTAGCACACCTAACTCATAAGGCTCTAAGTTCATTTTCTTACTGTAATATTGTGTCATTTAGCATCTTGGTTCTCTCCTTCATTGCTAAAATGCCCTCTACAATATTTTTAATCTTTTTTTGAGTATGTTCCAGGTGACTATCATTTGAAATCCATGTATCCACAATGGATGTATTCATACATGCTTGCAATTCATGACGAGTATTCCATAATGTGAATGCTCAATTATCTCATCCAATACTATCATTTGAGCCTTAATGAGTTCTCCGTAAGAGGTGATTCATGAATCTTATGATGCAAACTATACCTCTCCTCAAGTCCCTATGAATCCAAAGATTTTTCATACATGATCATCATAAGAGGCTCACCAATAAAATATTGTGTCAATGCTACTATCATCCTCCTATGTTATGGAATATGTAGATAAAGAGGAATGTACTTCACCAACCCTTTCTTCTTGTACCAATTCTTCATCAACTAGCCTATTCACTTCTTGAAGCAAGACATTGTTTCCACACTCCATAGTCACAATTGCTCCTTTTTCCTCAACATAATTTGGATGAAATAAATCCTTTCCATCACTAACTCCATTGAAATGATCAATTATCCATGTTTCCTGACATGATGGACAATTTTTCTTCCTTCTTATTTGGTTCTTACCCTTGTTGGAATATCTTGTGACCTACAATCTCATTGAAATTATCCCTTTTCAGTCAATTTCTTTTTGAACCTTTTTATGTTCTTCCCAACCAATATTTTTGGAAATTCATGATTAGTAGGAGAAACGACATACTCTTTCCTTCAAATAGCCAACAAATTTGATCATATCCGCTTGCAAATGTCACCATTTTCACCTAAAATTAAAGACAAATTATTTTTCATGTTTGTTTTAACAATGTATGGATGATGGTCTTTGATGTTGGTGAAGAAGCATTGGAATATTTGAAGAATCAAACCATCACACCATTGATTGAGCATAATGGCACATGACCTGATTCTTGCCATAATTTCTAAAACTTTGAGCCTCCTACCAAAGGTAGGCCCCTCGATATCATACAATCCATGAAAGCTCTATACAATTAGTTGTAGAACCTTTCTTAAAATGTCATCATTGTTGAGGGTCCAAGAGTGGTTATCTTTATGATCTCACTAAGGCAAGAAGCAACTACATTTCTTACCTCTTCACAAGGATATTCCAAGAACCTGTGTTGGATCAAGGCAAGCATCGATGTATTCAAATCCCAACTTAAAATTTTCCAATGAAATTGGTCTATCTTCGACAAACGCGAGTCTAACTCCTCCATTTTAGAGAGAACATATCTTAACTTCATCAAATTCAAATATGATCCAAATACAAAGATCCAATTTCCCAGTTCCTCTTCTTTTTACCAATTTCTCGGTTGATTCTGCTAAAGCGTATCATGGAATCCATTTGAGAAAGGTCTATTGTTCAGCATTGTTCTTTTCTCCATGAAAACATTATTCTCAAGGAACCAACCTATGTATTTTTGTAATGATTTAGGAATATTTTTGACCTCTTGATACAACTCCATCATTCATTGCCAATCCCATCAAACTAGCAAGATGCATAAATATAATACCACTGTAATGTCCCCTTTCTAGTACTCGCCCATAATCTTGCAATCATTCTTAAAGTTTATTTGGGACATTTTTTCAAATATTTTTCATGAAGAAAATTAGTCAAACACTTTGCTAGCATGCTAAGAATAGACTTGAGAAAGATACATTTGCACAAAAAAGTGGATGCAAAACATAATTAATCAATCAAATAACTTAAATCACAAATTAGCAACAATGCTTACAACCAATTTTATTATTCCAAAATAAGAAAGTTACAAGACAAATTATTAAAGTTACAAAATGGCATCTAAATGTATTTTTGAAATGGACTAAAATATCCACAAATACCACTTTGTTTCTCCAAGTAACTCCACAGTGGATAGACTTGGCATCCTTGTCATCATAACTTGATCTAGCTCCATATACTACTGCTTCAAGTACTCCATAATTTATGTCTATACTGGAATGAATGTGTTCCACTAAGCAAGACAAGAAACATCATTGAAAGAAGTCTATCTTCTATTTAAAATTCAGCCTCTTTACTAGGTAACAACTAGACCTCTAAGGAGTAGCTCGATGTGAAAAAGTAGTTTCGTTTCCTGCTGCAATAAATACCTTGAAATTGTCCTGTAATCAATTTTTCAAAATAGCATGGTTTTGGATGTAGAAATTGTTTTCTCTAGTGGTTGAAAACTCACAACTCATCCAAAAAAATGTACATTGATTCAACCTCTAATGGCTCATGTAACTTGTACCGTAACACACAAAAATTTTAGCCTCCTTGTCTATGATATAACTCGACCTATTAGGTCTACAAATAGAGGTATTTTGGTCATCGCAAGAGGGTGGATTCAACCCTATATTGGTCTCTTCCTCCTTAATTAATTAACGAATTCAACCTACTGGAATACGTTGTAACTTGGACCCTTTGACCTTGATATCTTTCTCTCGATACAAATAAAATATTGGCCTCCACAAACCATATCACTCAACCTACGTTTAAAATGAAATGATGTTCTGCAGAATGGTATAGGAATCAACCTCTCAAAGCGTCCGCAATTGTGCTTCGAACCCCTTTGCAAACTTGTTAATTCGACCAACAAAGTTTCCATCTTCACTTTAGACCTCTCCTAGGGTCTAATATGATTTCATACAATCACATACTGGCCTACAAAATGTATGTCCTTCGACATTGAATCCTTAGTGATATATCTGGTTGATCTCTCTTCTCGACCTCCTCATTAGCAATAATGAGAAGCCAGGGTGGCTCCTCCCTTCACTAAATAACATGTATGATCTCACATTAAAGCCAATCTAGGTCTGATCAAAAGAAGACCGTTGGTTTTTAAAACATAAAATAGTTTATTAAGACTCCATGAAATTGTTATCGTAGAAAAAAATGAGCAATAGATTCTTAGAAGATTTGTTGGAAATACAAAAGTATCACATTCGTGCTCTTAAAGGACTGCTCGTTGAGATCGATAATTGATTTATTAACATGTACAAAATTTACCCTTTGTCATTTTGAATTTGTGTCTCTGTAATTAATTATTGATATTTTACCAAAAAAAAAACACATGCTCTTAACTATTATACCTACTTAAGCTATACAAGGATGCAACCAATTTTAATAGGTATAAATATACACTAGTTACCTTTTTCTGATATTGAATTATGGATATCATACCAAAAAAAGCACATGCTCTTAACTACTATACCTACTTAAGCTATACAAGGCTGCAACCAATTTTAATAGGTATAAAGCTACACTAGTTGTTTCAAATGGGTGACGAGTGACCTTCACATCACGGAGTGACTTAAAAAAACACCCCATTACCATATATTCTATGCCCCTTGAGTTGAAATATTAATCTTTTTGCTTTCTAAATGGAATGATATTGAATTAACTTAACTTTTCAAATGAAGAAAACAAGTGATAAAAAATAAGAATGAAAAACTAATTGTAAAATCATTTTGCACATTATGTTTTTTTAGCTTCACATAGCTCTATCCAATTTAAGGTTTCATGACCCTATTTTTTATCTATTAATTTTTCATTAACTTCCTTTCACATTACATGTAACAAAATGATTCATTGTGATTGTCTAATTTACTTTTTGTAGCTACTGGTTGTAATAACTTATTATAACATTGATATATAAAGTGTTTCATAATAAAAATATTGTAAACTTAATAAAATCACATTAATATTAATAAGTGTATTTTAATTAGATATAATTTTTTTTCGGATTCAAGTGCGTTAAGTAAGTCATTCATTTATGACCATTTCCATTTGAGGTAATCATAACTGACTTGTAGAAATTTTAATACAATTATGTATTTCCTGGATTCTCCTGATATAACAATTATATGCCACTGTTAAATACATAATCGCTTCTACAAAAATATTTGTAGAGTTTAAAACACGATTTCCAATTGCAATATCAAGAAGAAAGATCAATCACACATAACACAGATGTTTTTACCGGGAAAGCATAAAGTGAACAACCCCACTATCATATATTATGCATATATCATGGATCACGAAACAATCTCATACAAAACTCTAATCCAAGAGCTCTCAGTACAATATACAATCGTCTCACACAGTCTTGCAAAAATTGGCAAATGCCTTAGCCAATTTTTCGCCTCCTAATAGCCTGCCTCCACTGCACAATCCAAGATGATTACAATCTCCAATTAAATGCAATCATGCCCTCCTTGACTGTGCAATCCTCATGAGCATATCCAATGTGTTTTTGGTTTGCTTGAGTGCAATCCAATATAGTACAAGTGATAGTCATCTGTCCCTTTCACCTACATCTCAACTGGGTCTCCACTGGATCTAACATGCATGTAGTTAACAGTAGTAAATCTTCAGTCGCATGTGAGATCATTACATGTGAATTAATTTAATATTTAATTCACTGATCTCTCACTAGTTTCTCTTCACTTACAACTATCACAATTGAGTTTAACTCACTTAACTGAGTTAAAATACTTTAGAACTCACATAACTACACATCCAACTTTGTTACAACTTCGAATCACTCAGTCATAACTAATTCCACTTGCATGTCCCACCAGCCAACCTCTGAACTCGAAATTCCTTTAGCTAACTGGTTTTCCACTTCATTTAACTGATTCCAAGTGCTCCATGAGAATAGGTTAATATTTATTTTCCAACTATTATTAAGGGATAATAATAGTCGACATGCATCTATAAATAGACATGCGATCTATAAATAGATGTCACACTTACATCTATAAATAGACCTTCATCCATAATTAGACTTTTCCCATACGTATATAAATAGGCATCATCTATAAATAGAATTTTCTCATGCATTTAAAAATATAATTCCAACTAAAAATAGCCTGAGGATCCATCCTAGTGTAGTTGCATAATTTTCACTAGGATCTTCTTGTTGAATGTCAACACTCCCTCTCAACAAGAACGATATTATCCTTCACATTGATCCTGTCTCTATGGTATTCAAATTTCCTCCTGGTGAGTGCCTTCGTCAGAATATCTGCATCCTGATATTCCGTAGGAATGTACTAAAGCAACATGATCATCCGCTGCACACAATCTCTTATATGATACTACCAGATATCTATATGCTTAGATCTATCATGAAACATAGGATTAATCGAGAGTTTAATACAACTCTTAATATCACAACGAATCACTATCAGATATAAATGAGAACAAAATAAACCAACCAAGATCTTTCTCATCCAGATACCCTCACATGTAGCTTGAATTTCTGCCACGTATTCTACTTCCACTGAACTGAGTGCCACATATCTCTATTTCCTGTTGTACCAAGAAAAAACTGTAGATATGATACTAAAGATCCCCCCTAATGTGCTCTTTATGTCCGTTGTGCTTCCCGCCCAATCTGCATCCATGAAGCCATGAAACTTCACCTCATTTGTCTATCTATACCATAAGCCATACTCAGATGTGCCCCTCAGGTATCTCAGGACATACTTGCCCGCCTTCCAAAAGAGCTTGATAGGCTTAACCATCGGTTGACTAAGCTAGTTCACCACATAGCATATGTCTGGTCTCGTGTTCACTAGATACATTAGAAAACCCACTAACTCTCGATAGACAGTAGCATCCACTACCTCTGCAGATATGGCATCCTCTTTCCTCCAATTTCCTGGAAGAGGAGTATCCATGGGTTTCCATCCCTCCATGTGAAACTTAGCCAGTATTTCCCTTACATACTTTCCTTGAGAAAAAAAAATTTCACCATCTCGCTACCATATTTCCACTCCAAGGAAATAATGAAGGAAGCCCATAACCTTCATCTCAAACTCCTTTGCAAGGTCCTCCTTGCATGAGTGTATGTGTTG